>JARJLE010000177.1:0-143937 GCA_029289555.1 Mycena latifolia | reverse complement strand
GACGGGACGGAAGTGTTTCAGATGTTTACCGACGGCCTCCGTCCGCCGGCTTCATACTATCGTACCGTCTCGGCGGTCCGGTCCGAACCTTCGAGGTGAGTTCCTGCACACTGCAGTCGTTCGTCAATTTCTTCCGAACTTTCGGAACTACATCAACCCCGTGAACGCGCCCCCGATGGAATGGCATTCACCTTTCCACTAATCTAATTCACCACCATGAGCTTCCGAGCACTCTTGGCCTTTCTCTCGATTCTCTCGTGGCATCCGGGCTCTCGGTGGCATCCGAGCGCATGGTTGTGCAGCACAGCCGTCTATCCGCCCCGCTGGCTTCGTCAGTCAGGGTGCGGCGCCGGCGACAGAGATACTCAACATCCGTCTTGCCTTGGCCTCCAACAACCTTGCGGGTCTGCAGCAGAAGTTGGTTTCCGTCTCCACGCCGGCGAGCTCCGAGTTTCGACAGTGGTTGTCCAAGGATGAAGTTGGTGCCCTTCTCTCCGCTTTACTCCTGCTGATGCCTCATCAAGGTGACATCCTACGTCCAACCTTCTGCCGAGACTGTCGCTGCCTTCAACAGCTGGGCATCCGCAAACAGCATCACTCCCGGTGCGACCTCGCCGCACGGCGACTGGGTTTCCATTTCTGTGCCCGTTAGCAAGGCAAACACCCTGTTCGCCAAGTTCGAGGTCTTCACCCATCCCGACATCAAGTCGAACCTGGTTCGAACGCTCTCGGTCTCGCTGCCCTCTGAGCTGGTGGGCCATGTCGACGTGATTCACCCTTCGACCGATTTCGTCCATACCAGCCCCCTCGCGAGCATCCAGACCCGCAAGGGGCGTCCGCCCCCTACCAAGTCGTGTGACACCAGCGTCGGCAGTGGTCGCATTACACCTGCGTGTCTGCAGGACCTGTACGGCATTCCTTCAACCCCGGCGACTCAACGCAACAACTCGCTTCTCGTGACTGGATTCTCCAACCTATTCGCGGAGACGGCTGATCTTTCGGTAAGGCTCCCTTCTCGTAGACCTACCCGGAACGGCTTCTAATGGGTATGCGTGTCCTAGTCCTTCCAAACAATTCCGCCCCGACATCGCATCGAACACCACATTCTCCCTGTTGAGCGTAGATAACGGGAAAACCCGCAGGGCGGGGCGATGGCGGCGTCGAAGCGAACTTGGATATCCAGTACCACTGGGTTCGATTTATTATCGTCTTAATCTGGCAGTGTCACTGATGCGAGCCTTTGCAGGAATCGCCACCGGCGTGCCCACCAGTTCTTGTCAGCTGGGGTGCAAAACACCACCTTCGAGGACTTTGTGCAGGATGCACTCGACACGGTCACCTTCCTGGAAGGTGCTGAGGACCCTCCGACGGTGGTGAGCATGTCGGATCCAGAGAAGACGACTTTGGCCGGGCGTTTGCAACGTCAGTACACTTTTTAAAGTTCAGTGTTGCGCTTGCTGAAGCGCTGGTGATCCGCAGCAAAATCTGCGGCGCTTTACAAGGACTCACAGCGCGCGGGGTGTCGGTCCTTGCGGCCTCGGGAGACGTGAGCTGACGTTTTTCAACATCAGCACACTCTCTGACTCAGATTGTAGGCAGGTGCTCGTGGTGCCACCGTGAACCAAGATGGTGGGTGTTCATATCATTCTCTTTGAATTCAACTCACATTCATTCGCCCTTAGCCACCGATCCCTGCTCACAGAACAATGTGAGCGCCAGTTTTCGCTTCCTCTCCACCCCTCGCTGACCACGCAATGCTATCCTGCCCGAATTTCCCGCCACCTGTCCTTGGGTCCCGCAGTGGGTGCTACCGTCGGAATTCCCGAAAAAGCTGCCAACTTCAGCGGCTGAGGGTTTTCCGTCTTCTTTCCGGTGCGTGTGGATTAACCTGATATGACACGCTCTGAATTGTGGCAATAGACACCAGAGTACCAGAAGACGGCCGTTTCAAGTTCCTCCACGCGCTCCCAAGACTTTTCGAACTTTCCGGGACGTTCAACAACACTGGGCGTGCAATCCCCGATGTTGCGATGCATGGGTCCTACGAGATCGTGAACAACAACGTTGACTATGGCGGTTACGGGGACGTCTGCCTCTACCCGCGGCCTTCGCCAGTATCATTGCACTCATCAACGATCACCTCATCGCGGCTGGCAAGCCGGTGTTGGGCTTTTTGAACCCGTTCCTTTACGCGTCCCAGTCTGCGTTCACTGACATCACTGCCGGTCACACTCGGCCTGTGTGCCCTGCCTCCACCGCTGCCTTCGACGCCACTACTGGATGGGATCCACTCAGTGAGTGTTCCCGACAGGACGATCACTTGCTATGGCTAATATTCTGATCGCAGGCGGTGTCGGCACCGGCTCTTTGATAAGTTACTTGCTGCAGCGTTCAAGGCGTAGTACGGATGTATCCTGCACATGTCCCTCGGACTTTCTGCAAATATTTAGAGTACTATGCCGAAGGTGCGGGGCGCGTCTTTGGCTGTAGTTGGGTTGAGATCCGTCAGCTTGAGTTATGCTTCCTGAGGAACGCATGTAAACGTACGAAGTCTCAAGCCTGCAGGTGCCATTGCGTATCAAATCGATCGATGAAATGGATACGGACAGAGAGGTTTAAAGCCTAGTGAAAATGGCGGGAAACCAAATAGAGCCATCTAGTACCAAGGGGCTTCCGAAATGCGGGTTTTTTATATGAGGCCCTATTCTGACCCAATTTTCAATGGGATTCCGAAAATCGTGGTCCCGAAGTCAACGGGTCCGTGGTCGTCGAGTTAGAGACCAAAACTTTATTACTGCATTTGGAGGGGGGCGGGGTACAGCCACTCGGCAGAGAAAAATCATCACGTGTATTGATCTCGGCGGAAAGTGCCGACAATCTTATGAATGTAAACTATATTGTCACTGTGGAAAACCACCCAAAGAGTGCTTATGACGATGTTAAAGGACATAGCTACCAAATGCGAACTCTGGTACGTTTTTCGCGAGGAAAGACTAAGCGGACCCCACGTGCTGCTTCAAATCGATTACAAATCACTTCGTAGGAGGGGGGGGGGATACCCCGACCCTCTGAGAGAAAAAAACCGACCCCTGGTGCATTTTTCGGGTTTTCAAACCCTCTTGTCTAGTACCGTATGAATGATGAACCATTTCGGGTCAAACTATGGGAGGATGGAGTAGATCGGTTTAATGATGACATTACGAGTACTTATGTAATCGTTTATAATTAAACGAAATGAGGTTTTGGGAGGCTCGTCGTCTTTTGTCACCGTTTAAGCTTGTAATGAATTTAGTGGCTATGCTAACAATATAGTGGCTATGTTGAAGTCTCGATAGTGGCGGTGCATAAAAAAGGCTTCAAATTTGTGACTCGTTAGTGGCAGTGTTTGCTTGGGTAAGACTGGATTTGTTTCGCGCGTGTTCGAACTTGGCTTGTTGCTTTATTTTATTTTCGTCGATCACAGTGTTGTAATCCAGTTTCATCTCATGCAGGTGGCCACACAATCGTGTCATCACCTATAACTCTCACAGATGACTATGCTCCTATCTCCAATTCAACAACTCTCAAACGGTTTTTAATGGCATCCTTGCTCAACCACCTAATTGCAGCTTTGCCCAAGTTACACAACCCCTCGTCTCCATTTTCTCTCATCCATCTTTACTTGGCTGCTGAAATTCAGACCACTGAAAAGTTGGAGGTCCTCAGGGCCACAGGGACCAAGGGTCTCTCATGGGGTCCTCCAATTTTTGTGTTGTCCACTGTTTGGTAACCATCCAGGTAGAGTTCATGGGGGAATAGGCTAACTTTGATCAACATGTACTATTCTTCTAGTATCTTACATTTGATATGATGTCCTCAAATATTTCTGGGGACAGATATGGAGGGTCCCATCACGGGGCTCTGCGACATTTGTTTGTCCACTGTTTGGTAACCATCCAGAAACGAGGCTTATCCGGTGGAATGTTGGGGGAATGGGCTACTTTTGATCAACAAGTACTATTCTTCCAGTGTCTTACACTTGATATTATGTCTCTCAAATATTCCAGGGCACAGATATGGAGGGTCCCATCATGGGGCTCTCCGACATTTGTCTGTCCACTGTTTGTTAACCATCCAGAAATGAAGCTCATCAGTGGAATGGGCTACTTTGATCAACAATTACTATTCTTCCAGAATCTTACACTTGATGTGCTGTCTCTCAAATATTTCTAGGGCACAGATGTGGAGGGTCCCATCAAGGGGCTCTCCTATTATTATAATTACTTTTGTTTATCTGCTGTTTGGCAACCATCCAGAAATGATGCTCACATGGCGAGATGGGCAGACTTGTGGTAAAATGTATTATATCCCTAGGATTTCACACCATATTCAATGATTGTCAAATATTTCTGGGTTACATGGACCCCGGGGCCCTCCGACTTGTGTTTGTCCGATGTTTGTGACCATCCAGAGATGAAGCTCACAGGGTGAGATGGGCAGACTTGGGGCATAATGTATTCTCCTAGGATCTCACACACAATTCGATGCCTGTCGAGTATTTTTGGGCAACGGGAACCGACAGACCAATCACGGAGCTCTCCGAGGGTTGTTTGGTGAAGAAAACAGTGAGACAAATGCAGCTTACACTAAGCATGGTTTATTCTGCTTCGAGTTTGAACACCTGCATCTGGCTGAGGAACTTAAGAAGTTAGACTCTCTTGTGCATCGATGCGGTCTCCAGCTGCTCGAGTTTCATGTGGAGGATACTGTATGTGGTGAACATGTTTCTTGCCCAATTATCATATGATCCACTTGGAATGACAGTATATTCTTATTTTCTTTTTTTTCAATTCACTCTGGGGTGCAGAGGACACCCTCAAGCGGGAGGAGGTCAAAGCTACTTGGTGTCTCAGTCCCATGGACTGCAAGAAGGCCATGGGCAGTACCAATTGGGTCCGGGCTGTTGCTTTGACTCACAGAGATCTTGTTAAAGGTGGCATTATTTTTTCCCGCTAGATTCCTTGCAGCTGATGCCGCTGTCAGAATCCCGGTGGAACGCTCTTTACGTGTACAACTCATCAATTTCTGACCTGCCTAAATAACTTTGGTTTTGACTACGCCTTCGTAACATGAATTCTACATCTAAATCTACCGCATCAATTAACTTAGTGGGATCGACGATCACGAAGACCTCAACTGATTATCACATGATCTGAGGTCCGTGATCCGGACGGTCAGAGCTTCCGAATGCGACAAGTCACTTGTCCCGTCCTGCGCTCACTTGTCCGGCCCTCACGAAAGACACCAGAAGCTTTGCATTCGAGTCAGAGGAGAAGGAGATAATTGCCAAGACCTGATTGATTTATCCGAGCTGCATTTGAAAGACATTGCCAAGAGCAACCAATAGGGTGTTTCAGAATTAAAATTTTGAGTCCAACTTGTGCCTCAACTTGTGCCCCAACTCAACCTCAACTTGAGCCAAGTTGAGGCACAAGTTGGAGCCTTGATTGTGAAACACCAAAGCAGATATTTATGCCCCAACTCCGAAGTTGAGGCAGAGTTCGCCTCGCGTATTGTATTGATGCGCGAGAACCGGAAGTTGGGGCACAAGTTGGGACCCAAGTTGGATGTCGAGTCGTGGTCTTATGCTCGACTTGACATCCAACTCCGATTTTGTGCCTCAACGTGTGCCTCAACTTTGCTCAAGTTGAGGGTCCAAGTTGGGGCACGAGTTGGACCCCAAATTCTAAATTCTGAAACACCCGGTGTAAAAGCCGGAGAAGTTGAACCTGATCGCTCGACGACAGCGCACCTGCTTTTCTCAATCTATCAATTGCACCTAGCTATCTTGGACACCCGCAGTCGGGAAATTCCAAGGCCTGATGGAATTATCGAAGCTGCGTTGACATTGGCAAGATCAACCAATGACGTCAAAGCCGAATAAGTTGAATCTGATCGCTCGACGACAGCGCACCTAAGTACAATGCGGCATGGAGGGCTCTACGATACATGAAGCGTTGACATGACCAAATAATTTAACCTTGGTGTACCTGGTTCGATCTGAGACTCCTATGGTTTAACCTGTTCATTTTTAACCCCAGGCCGGGCTCATGCTGCACATGCATGAAGGACCGGAGGGCTGGATGCTCCAATTTTTTTAGTGACAGGCCTGTCAGGTTGAACCTTGTGCCAGTGGGTGATTGTCGTTCCGTCTCGTGTCCCCTGATCATGTTGACTTCGAGGCCTGAGGCCCCGGCCCAACTTCACTAACCTGAATTCGACGGTGGCGGGTGTCTGGTGGCGGCAATTTCTTCTGACCTTCAGTGATTTTCGAGCCCTAAGTGTCTAATTTTTCCAGGAGGCCGGAGGTCGTATATTCAATCACATTCGATCGCCCGTGATAGACCCAATGCTCTGGGTACCCCCTTTTTTCGCCTTGAAATCCTCCTTAATCAAGAATCCATCTCCGTAACGTCCACCATGGACCTTCTCGCACAACTACTACTGCCACATGTCCCTCTGCCAGAATCATACCTCACTTATTCCTTCGAGGATGGAGCGCGCGCCATCCCAGCGAAGCCTAAGACTGCAGTGAATAATATGTGTGAGATAATATGCTGTACTAAGTCTCTACAGTGTCCCGACGTCCAATGCTTGGTTTCCCCAACGAATTCAACCACTGCAAAATTCATGAACATCAACCAGCACATGTTGATCGGAAATAAATCTTCAGCAACGATGGCGCAGCGACTTGCCTGGTACAGACTCATGCCCTCGTATAGGACCACTGGGATGGAGGTCCCCAACTTCCATGACCAACACACAAAGTCGTCTTTGTTGATGCTCTTCGCCTTCCCCTATGCAATCATGGAATCACCTATGAGCAGAGTGATCATGAACCTTCTTGAGGTACAATGGTATGGTAACGTTGTTGTCGTAAAGAAATCTGGAGACCACTTGGAGGACTGTACTCCAGAAGACATCATGAGCGCTATTGAATGCATCGGAAAGTAAGCAACATTGTATTCTCACTATATTGCTCGACCGATGTAAACACCAGGCCCATAGACCATCTGGGTGCGCATTCAACGAAACGGGGGGGGCCGCCAAATAAACTAAGAATACATTTCGACAGCGTGCCAGATCCGTACCTAGCAACTGCCTGTATGAGTAGTTATAATTCTGACATGCTACTTTTGACATCTGTAGCTGACTGCGAGGGCCCGATCCAGCTATCCCGCCTCCTTCCGACACAGAAATTGATGTGGAAAATTACAATTTATGCGCGATATTCATCCTCAATTTGTCCGCAGTTGATTCGCCATATGTTGAAAGTGATTCACCCTGACGAGGAAGATAGCCCCCAAGCAGGCTCCGGAGTGTAAACATGACCCAGGAACTCTAGCAGACCCGAATCGTGCATATGGGATAATTACGTATTGGCTTACCAACGTAGTTCGATCCACAGTTGCCACCGTGTACAATAGAACATGCTGGGTGCTAATCAAATTGCATCCATCACCCCACAATCGAATTAATAGATGATGAACATCCTAAATATGATGATGCCCATGGCTCCTAATAACATCCCGTTCATTGGACCTCATTGAACCTCACAGACATCTACCTGCGTCATAAACCTCGGGCAAACTTCCCTGGCATCAGTTTCGGTGGTTTGGGGTGACTCAATCCACAGCACTTTCCAACAACATCCGCTCTCCTAAACTCATTCCGCCTCCTGCTCTGGCCACCCCGCATACTATGGCGACTAAGATAAAAAAAAGACTGGGAGGTTCTGAAAACTCGCCATCACTACTCGAGCTCATCCATATCTTTAGACTCCGCAGAGCACTACCTTCCCGACGTAGCTGTAATCAACCAACTGGTCAATGTCAAGCAAACCTTCGCTTTGGAGGCCATCATGTCACTGTGGTCGGACCCGCGGTTATATACAGTAAGACTGGTGTCCCCCGGACACTGGAAGACTGTCGAGAAACACTTCCCCAGCCGCATCAAGCAGCCGACGTTTGAATATAAAACCGTAAACTGTACGTGCATTTTGACTAGTGGTACCTTCACTCACTCTCCAAAGGCCAACCAGGCAAAAAGGGATGGCAGCATCTTCCTGACGAGATCCGAACACGGGTGTTCAAACACTTCAATGTTAGGGACATCACTGCAATGGCTGAAATGCATCCTTACTGTTGTTCCTGATATTATGCACAAAAGTCTTTCAAACTCCGACGGCCTCCCGGAAAGATGGCGGATATTGCATACTGACGTGCTGCTCGGCAACTTCCGGCAACTTTCAGGTAGGCGGATGACCATCATACATAGAATTCAGCAGTACCTTATGTAAAACACTGGTGGACTCCGAGAAACTCACCGGACATTAATGCTGGCAGCCTGCCCCCCTGTGTATTATTGTGTATTATTCAACAGTACCAAAGTGAGTACTAGAAAGGACATAAGTACGAGTTTTGCCGGGCGTGCCACGGCCTTCACCCCCAAGTGCATAATAGAAGAGAACCGACCAGCTGACAGTTTTTTGCGAGAAGTGCGGCTGTCGTGTCATTCGGCAGAGATACCAGACCAAGCACAAAGCCGGCGACACACGGAGGGAACCCTCGATTATTATTATTCGGGGATTACTCCGTTGACGGCGGCGCGATGGGACGGAGGTGTTTCAGATGTTTACCGACAGCCTCCGTCCGCCGGCTTTCATACCATCTCCCGTACCGTCTCGGCGGTCCGTTGTCCGAACCTTCGAGGTGAGTTCCTGCATACTGCAGTCGGTCGTCAATTTCTTCCGAACTTTCGGAATTACATCAACCCCGGTGCTGTTCTTCAGCCTGAGACGATGATGCTCGTGATATACTCGGAGAATGAAAGGAACGGGATCATGTACGACTCCTAGAATAATGCCGAAACCAGCGGCAGAAGTCTGCGTGCAGCGGCCATCCAGCAAGCCCAAGCTGTTTTCCAATCATAAACGAAGCCTATTACTTTTTTTTCTAGTTTTCAGCCAGCCCAATATCTCTGAAGCCGCAGGGTACAGAAGACGTTCACAGTATTCTGACTGGCTTTCTCAAAACCTCTTCATAACTACTTATTCTGACCCAGCATTTTTAGCTCTGACGAGGTGAGTAAATTGTGTACTTACCTTAATCTGTTGGGACAAGCTACCAAGCGCTAGGTAACTTATTCCAACAGGGTCCAATTATAAAATGAGTACGACAGAAAGCTCCAGGGAACAGCCTATAACTGCATATTCGGAACATGTGACCAAATTTCGTGCTTACCTGGGTGCAATTCTGATACCAGCTCTCCGGGGAACAGCCTTCAATTCTGGGTGAGAAGCGCGATGGCGCTACGGCAATCAAATCAAAATTATCGAAATTCGACGGGCCTACGCTAACCTTCGGCATAATCGGCCCCGGCTCGTTTGTTTCAGAAGTGTTCTCAGAATCCCGCTAATAATTTCCCCTCTGGTTTGAGTCCGCCCAAAGTATAAAAGGAAAGGGACCGTTCCTCCGCAGCAATACTGTAGCCTCGACCCATGGCGCGCATCCAAGCTCTCCTTCTTTCCTTACTCTGTTTGATCTTCCTTCAAGTTTCAGGGGTACTAGCCTCGCCTGCGCAGACTCCCCTTCTCAGCACATCAGGTAACGGCAGCCGCGCATCAAATGAAGACGTGAAGTCGTATTTGAATGCTCACAACACGGTCCGCGCGAAGCACGGTGCAGTGGCTCTCAAATGGAACAACAACCTCGCGGCGGCGGCGCAGAAGTGGGCGGACAAGTGTGTCTTCAAGCATTCTGGTGGTACACTCGGGCACTTCGGTGGTATGTGTTCTCACATATCCCCAAGTCTCAAGTCTGAATTCGATCTATCTTGCGCAGAGAATCTCGCGGCTGGTGCACCCGCGTCTACGTATCACATTGCGAACGCTGTGAAGTCGTGGGCCGATGAAGCTCGTAAGCGACTCTATCTCATCTGAAGCTGTTCGGTAACTTATCCTAATCGGCAGCACAATACAATCCGAAGCACCCTGTCCCCTCGCATTTCACCCAGATGGTTTGGAAGGCAACCACCGAGGTTGGATGCGCCGGTATGTGAAAAGTATCCCTCTGGCCTACCATACATCTTACGCCGATCGGCAGTCAAAACTTGCTCAAACATCTTCCCCCAAATCCCCGGCGTATGCTCTTGTTTCTTCCTTCATCTTCCAATGGTGGAACTAATGACATTCCCAGGGTGCTGCATTCTACGTCTGCGAGTACTTCCCGCAGGGCAACGTCATTGGTCACTTCCCGTGAGTTATTGTTCTTTTCCATTCGAGATATTCCATTTCTGACGCTCATTCCAGCCAGAACGTTGAGGTTTAAGACTTGCTCCCCCTCCCCTTCTATGCCCTCGCCTCCGAGCATGGAGCGCAAGGCTTGACGAAAGTTTCTTGAGTCAGGCGCTCTCAGGGTTGCGTTGCTAGTGTTGAGTAGGAGGTCAGCCCTGACCATGGTCGACTCCTTCCGGATTGAAATGCTGTATGTTCATAAATTTTTGTTTGAATCACCTATTGTAAAATCAACCTGATGACCAATTGGATTCTCGTTTCACTTTTTACTTCTACGACATGCAGTAACAGAGACTCGTTATTTTGCCACTTCTCCCCAGCGCTTTTCGGTGAGTAAAAATGAGAAGGCAGTGGGGTCACATCAGCTCCAGCAGAATTCCCTTCCTTGACCTTCTTCTCCTGCATCCAGGATCATCTCCGCTGATGCAGCATCAGGAAAATACTACTTTCCTAATTTCCCAGAAACTTCCCCCTAATTAGGTTCTCCATAACAAATGGGGCCGAAGACGGGCTAATATAGGATGACGGTGGTAACTTCACCGACACTCTGTTTCCGACGCGTGCCCTTGTTGCTTGAATTCCTTCAGAATGGCTCGAGCACTCGGAAACTGTAAACTTGCTCTGAATATCGGTCAAAGCAATGGACTTATAGCTGGCATCATGAACAAAATGAGCAAATGAATTCAGAATATTTCCGAGTTTGTTCTGAGAATGGGTCTGTAACCGAGTGGACGTCGACTGGCCTGGAAGTGTAAGTGATGAGTCAAACATGAACAATGCTGTGGGAATGGACATACCTTCATCAATGTCGATGTGGGCCTCCTGAGCACACTTGTGAAAAGCGGCCAGAAACGAGCCCATCTGATGCAAGCGGGTCGTTTCTTTGTAAAGTTCCTCCTGGTTTTCCAACAGGGTAACCTGATTCCTTCCATTACCAATATTGAGGAACCACTTGAAAGCGCACGGTTCTTTGCGAAAATTGCTTCGGACACTAGTGATGACGATGTTCGGAAGATTGCAGAAAGCCATCGAGGCACTAGGGCCAAAAGCAGTGCTCATTGACAAGAGAGCCAAGTTCTGGAATGCGTATAAGACAGTTGCCGACGAGTACGACACAGAGTTTCAAGAGAAATATAAAACAGATCTGGACACGGGTCTTATTTTTGTGCGCAATAAGTCCCTTGTGATCTTGACCCCCGTCTAAATCTATGTTCATCTCAGGCCGGTCTCTCTTCAGCTGTCAGTTCCGCTTCCATCATTCAGATACAACCGGAAATCCAACCAAAGGGCACCCATGCCATTATTTTTGTTGCTCAAAGTTTGCTCTACATCTGTCTTTTTGACATTGCTGGTCTCAATGCTCGCAGTTCTATTATCATCACACCTAATTAGCCCACATTACCACCCTAGTTAGCCCCGGCACATCATTGATGTGAGGGAAGGGAACCCAGTACGTATACACCGTCCCACTTGAATGGCTAGAAGGCGAGGCCAAAGAGCTCTGGGACTCTCAGGGGTCCTGGTATTTCTTGCAAACCTATGTGCCACCCTCCACCTTTGCCACGTAGCCGCCATGAGCCGAAGGGAGGAAAGCAGTGGTGGGGGTTAGGCCCGAGACACACCGTGTAAAGTTGGGTCAGTCGTCGCACATAAATTCGCGCCGGCTCTTACACAAGGCTTGACAGTATGTAGGCGCAGCTGCCTGAATTTTCACGTGAGTTGGGTGCGCGATGCGGTGGTGCGGGAGAGCGGCTTGATTTGATGGCGCCGCGAGCGCCTTGATAACGGCTTGATGTTTGGCGACGGCAACTGATAGTTGATTGCCCGGAGTCGGGCGCGCGCTCGCGATGATGGCACGACGGGATCATCGCGCCAGCGTTATGCTGTCAGTGCCGCCAGTAATAAGCGCGGCCTTCCGCATATGGGTTTTTATACGAGGTTTAACGGAGGATAGCATTAATTTACAACTCGATGCTTGTTAGGCCTGGTACATCAATGATGTGCTGGGGCTAACTAGGGTGGTAATGTGGGCTAATTAGATGATCTTTACAAGTTATTTCTATCCCTAATTCCGGATGAATTAGCCTAGCAGATCTAATATATTTTCAAGCAAATCTGTTGAGAATTGGCCGAGCGATGGGTAATTCTTTGAAAACATCCCAAACAGGATTTATTTTTGTCACGCCCTCGGTACTGTTATTAGCTGTAAGCTATCACCTATCCTTTATCATTCTGTTATCACTGATCCACGCTCGAATACTTGGGTATGTTTGGGATTGCTCTCGGGCTTCCCAGCTACCGGAGTTTCGGTGCGTACTGGAATTGACTCATGTACTATTGTCAACGCCGAAATGACACAGTTGACTCAGCACTGGCTATGGGGTCAATTTCATGCCCAACCGGTGAATCTATGTTCACTCTGTCTTATCGCACACGACTTCGAAGGAGTAGCTGATTTATCAGCTCCAAGTTTTGGTCCAAGTCCCTGGAAAATCAGTGTTAAACTTTCGGCAAGGCGCCCGTTGGGGCGATAAACCGGCGCCTATTTTCACATGTCTTTAACCGCGCTTGTACTCATTATTTTTAGGGTAGGGCGAAATGTAGATTACAATTGTACAAGAACACGGCGGGGTGGCTCGCACCCCACTACTTCAAGGTGGATTTCCCACGTCGCGAGCATATCTGAAGCAGAAGTGATCGAAAGGTGTTCTGCGGGAGCGGGCCGTTGGCCGGGACTACGGCATAAACCCTGGATCAAATATAGAAGTTGCAGCTGGACCTGCGGATCCCAAGGCATGGGGGCAATCATCGAGCAGAGCGCTGAGTTTAAAAAGCTTCGGACAATTTTATAAGGTGGTGGAAGCCTAGGAAGCTCTGACTACGTCGGCAGAGACCTCGAGAAAGGGGTTTCGAATCAAGAAATTGAACCATTTGAACTGCTCGCCCAGCCGGAATTTATGCAAGGAATACGTCTTGCGGCGCGGACTGAATGGAAGGTCGCGATTTCGGGAGAATTAGGGTCATTGGGTCCCACCAAAGTGGTGCCATTATGAGAATGGTGGAGACACCCTGACAAGCAAGGTAATTTCTCTCACGGCCACCGAATATGGTGATAGAAAATGCGCATGACCGCTATTTCTGCCGCGCCTCTCAATGTCCGCTCACCTCTTGCCCTCAACACCATGGAACCGCACGACATCGAAAAAGCCGCAATCAGCGACGTTGCGGGCGGCCTCACCTCAGTCACTGTGCACGATGCCCGTATCCCACCATCTTCTTCCTCACCGCTCAATATCCTCAAGAAATGGAACGCCGCTATTGGGTCCCTCTCCGGCTTCGAAGCGCGGGGTATCTCACGTGTTCCGCCCGACGAACGCCAGTTGCCCTCGCTGTGGGACGACGTCTCCGTCGCGCTGCTGTGGTTCTCGGCAAACATTAGCGTGAACAATCTGGCTGTCGGGCTTTTTGGCCCGCTGGTGTTTGGGTTGGGGTTCTTGGACAGTGCGATGTGTGCAGTTTTCGGGGGTCTGCTGGGCGCGCTGAGCACGGCGTATATGAGTATTTGGGGACCGCAGAGCGGGAATCGCACGATGGTGAGTTGTACCAAATGAGCGATTGTTGTAACCCACTGGGTGAATTCGCATTGGGTGCTGACAGGCTTTGTGTGCAGGTCGTCTTGCGCTACTTCATGGGCTATTGGCCGGCCAAGATTCCTACCCTTCTCAACATCGTGCTCATGGTATGTATGTCACAGAGATCCAATAGAGCAGCGAATGCTGGACGAATATCCGATGCTTACACGATGTATTAGGTCGGCTACTGTACCATTGACGCCATTATCGCCGGACAGATGCTGTCAGCCATTAATGGCGGCAGTATGTCAATCGTGGTCGGCATTATTGTTGTCCAGATCGTCTCCTCCATTGTGGCCGTTTTCGGGATGAAGATCTTCCAATACTATGAGAGGTATCACTTACCTCCTCTTCTTACTTCCAACATCCAACGACCGACTAACCGATGCCTCACAGATTCTCTTGGATTCCCCAAGCCCTCGTTCTCTTTATCCTCATCGGCAGCGCGAGGCCCTTTTTCGACGCCTCCGTCCAGTCTACAGGTTCACCTCCTCTGATCGCCGCGAACCGCCTTTCCTTCTTCTCCCTATGCATCTACGTGCCCAACTCTTGGGGCGCAGCCGCGTCCGACTTTTACGTCTACTATCCAGAGAACACGTCCAAGTTGAAGATCTTTACCATGACGCTCGTAGGCCTCTGGCTCTCTTTCACTCTAGTGTATCTACTGGGTATCGGCTTTGCCACGGGCATCGCCTCCAACGCCGCGTGGTCCGACGCGTACAACACCTCAATTGGCGCGCTCATCGTGAGCGGGTATGGGCCCCTGAACGGCTTTGGCAGGTTCTGCGCTGTCATTGTTGCGTTAGGCGTCATCTCAAACCTCATCCCGGGTATCTACTCGGCCGCTCTGGGGTGCCAAGTCCTCGGCCGGTACGGCAAGGCGGTCCCCCGCTGGGTCTGGTCCTGCGTGCTGATTGTCATCGTATTGATCATTGCGCTCGCGGGGCGGCAGCACCTCCTAGCCATCATCCAGAACTTCGTCTCGTTGATGGGCTACTGGATCGAGTTTATGGTGTTTATCGTGTTGATTGAGCACCTGTGGTTCAGGAGGCGAAGAGGAGTTGGTTTTGACTGGAGCAGGTGGGAGGATAAGAGCTACTTGCCGATTGGGCTCGCTGCCCTGATGGCGTTCTTGATGGGCTGGGTGGGTGCGATATTGGGCATGTTCCAGGTGTGGTATACGGGGCCGATTGCGAGCGTATCGGGGCCGGCGGATGTGGGGATGTGGATCGGAACTGGGTTCACCATTGTCGTGTACGTGCCTCTGAGATGGGCGGAGTTGAAGTATTTTGGGCGGTAATTATGTACTGATCAATCGGATCGCTGATGCTCGCTGGACCGTGATCATGGTCGACATTTGCAGGCACTTGTTGGATTCGTAAACCTTTCAAACTCCCTCACAGCGCTTCAAAAGATGCAAAAAAGACAATTTTTTGTTCCGAAAGTCGAAATTTGGGGCAATGTTTCGGCAGCTGTCGTGCTGTTTTTGGTCACGCGTCAGCCCCTGTCGATTTGAGTGTAATACTACAGTATTACAAGATTGATGGATCGTAGGACGAGAAGGGGCGGAAGGAGCGCGAGGGGTAATTGTAAATGATGAGCTGTAAACCAATGAGCCATGTTCGATAGGAGTACAAAAAGTATACATACCACAGCGCTTAAAACGGATATGCTCGAGGCTCGGGGCTGCACCAGCAATCATTTTTCCGGCGCGAGCTGAACACCCAGACCTCAGGATATATAGTTGCCCAATCACTCCAGGATGTGTGTGCACCACTGCCAGCGATGACTCGGGGACGAACACAGGTGTGACATCGCAGAAAAAAATGACTCGGGCGGTGGTAAATCTTTCCGCAAAAACTGAAAGAAAGAATCTCAATGCACCTTTCAACTGCATTGGAATTTGCTTTCCCAGTCCTTTGGAAGGTTTGCTGAATGATGAGCATTCAGCTGCCCTTTCATATCTCATCAATATTCAATAAATATGTGAAGTTTGAAAGTGTTGCTGATTGTGGCCCTTTCCATTGTAAATTCCAGACTAACTAATAGAACAATGTTTCGTAAATCTGATTTGGCTACAGATTGATACAATTTCCGGTATGTGGGACCCTGGTTCATTACAATATACAGTACTGTGCTTACACGACAGCGAGGCTCGATCAATATTCGGGACATACACCGTGGCTCAACACTTGAGACCCAGATAACCAATCAATAATCGTGGCGGTAGTCACACAAAATCGACCCGCCCTGGACGGCACATTGTTAGTATAGCACAGATTCAATTGGGAAAATTCCATCGCTCACAAAAGGCCGACACGCAGTCCCCTTTCCACAGCGTCGGATAACAAAGTAGCCGTGGTCGCAGGTCGCGAAGGCGTCCCCGACGCATTTCATTTCTCCCTCCTTGTGGCACTTTCCGCGGTCGGAATGGTGCGGACTGAAGAAAGGTGTAGCTGGATCAAGATGATGTGGTCGAGGCACGTACTCGGAGTAATCGTTCGAGTCCGTTGGAAAGGCCGAAGTCGAGATAAGCAGGGTTGAGAGCGCGAGGAAGATGGTGAATCGGACCATAATCAAAGTCAAGAGTGGTGAGGACTGAGATGTGTCGGTGAGGAGAGGAGAGTATGAGAATAAACAAACACACAGTGGCCGACACATTAAATAGTTCCCTGCGCATTATTGTCTGTACCCGTACATGGAGTTATGAAATCCCCAATGTAGCCAGCGAATTCATTGCATTAAATGGTGGCATTCCCATATATCCGTGTAAGTGGTTATGGAATTCGCAAAGAGAGCGTTATCCATTTTGTTCCGTCACTAATTTGTATACGAACGGACATGACAATTTGATGCCGGAAAATCGTCGACTCTTTCAGAAAATGCGAGGAAAACAATGCTCCTAGGATTTAGATCGCTGAAAGAGTGTCACACAGGTGGCCGATGCGTCAATTCAGATCACATCACCGTATCTACCTTTATCGGGATTCATCACATTTTGATCATAGTTCACTCTCTATTACTATCGGCGAGGGGTTAGTCGGCCACCCCCAGTTAGTCGGCCACCTATGAATATCTCACGATGGAGTGGAGAATTGTAGGACTTTGGTCTTGAGGGACCGAGTACAACCTACACGATGTCTGATCGGAATTCGAAGGGTGAGAACCATCATTTCGTAACTTGGTCTGTTCCACACTGACCAAACGTCTTTCTTCACCAATTCTCCACCGTTTCACGACTTCCTGGGCTTGTTATGCCGCCATGGTTGCGGGAATCAACTTGTAAAACTTAGTACCGCGAATTAAGAGGACATGGTTGCGTAGGACACCAAAGAAGATGTGGGTACTATTTTGACTGGCCCACGACGCCACCCCGCATATCTCAAGAACCACTCATGCTCTGTGTCTGGTGCTTGGAATGGGACTTCTCTTTTTGTTTTCCCTCTTCTTCCAACATTCATTCGCTTTTAACTAGGGTGTTTCAAACATCTGAATTTGAGCCCCAATTCGTGCCCCAACTTGCCTCGAAGTTGTAACAAACAAGTAACTCCTCAGTAACCATAGGGTAGAGACTTATGTATTAGAGAAATACCTAATAAATAAGTAACTAGAGGAGAGTAAGTAAAAGTAAGCAGTGTTAGTAAATAAGGACATACCTCCTCAGTAACCGTAGGGTAGAGACTGAGGAGGTATGAACAAAGGAGGTCAATATATATAGGTTGACCGGAGAAACATGTGGGTCAACGGAGAAAATAGTGGGTCAGAGAAGAACCATGGAAACGAATGATAGAACCACATGGTGAGATAAAGAACCTTATGGTTCAAAGATGCGAAGCATATGGAAAGCATGTGAAGTGAGGTCAGCTGGGGCGTAACCCGATCAAGTTGGGGCACAAGTTGGATGTCAAATCGTGCCTACCCCCCACGATTTGACATCCAACTTGTGCCCCAACTTGATGCCCCAACTCGGTGCCCCAACTTCGCTTACCGTTGGCCGCTCAGCGCTCGGCCGCACATGTAATTATGTAATTATGGTGAAAACTTTCGCAACGCACTACCTAGTTAGTAACCTACTCTACGATGCCCCCCAAAAGCAATATCCCTACCCACTGCCCCAAAGCCCGCTCGAAAAGCTCGCAAAAGTAGATCAAAGCCTAGATGATCCACCTCCACCCACTCCTGCGCCCGAAAGAGTCAACTATTCGAACGACGACTCGTCTGGCGAAGTAACGAGGAAGCCAAGAACAAGCCATATCCGTCTGCGTTGGGTCGATCGTGATCTGCGAGGTGTGCAAAGACCCAAGTTGAGGCTATGAGAGGAAGGAAAGGAAATAGCCCAAGGTGTTTCACACATGTGCCCCAACTTGAGCCCCAACTCGGGCCCCAACTTGGCCGAGTTGGGGACAAGTTGGGGCACAGGTTGGGGCACAAGTTGGGACTCAAATTCAGATGTTTGAAACACCCTACTATTTAAATCCCTCTCGCTGCGGACCATTATCTAAAATAACCGAATTTCGGTGTCGCGGAAGGATGAGATTTTTGGGCGAGTTGCTGGAGTCCAGGAAGGGAAATAATCAGCTAGTGATATTCCAGCGCATCCTATAAGCGTAAAGGTCACTTACCTTGGGCTTGTACCTTCACTTTCTCTGACGAGGCCCTCGGTTTGCCGATACCCGTCATCCCGGTGGGCCTACTGCCTTCCAAGACACGTTTGTATACCCTTCGCGTAGCTCACACGTACAGGCCGACTATCCACAATCCTACATACAGAAATGTTCAAATTTGGATACATTTTGCCGCCAGTCTGGCCATCGGTGGCTTAATTAGCGAGGTGGCCGACTAAGGGGTTTATTGCCTTTTTTGGCATGCCGACGGAAAGAAATTCACGGTTTCGGATAAATTGGCCCAAATGATATGAAACGATTCTTAGGATGTGTCGTTCCCCGGCCCAAACCTCTGTAAAAATTAATGAGCGTCTCCAGTGAATGCCAATGAATTTTAAGGTGGCCGACTAACCCCTCGCCGATAGTAAATGACATTTGTACCCTAACTAACGTGCCCAATTATTAGTGTCGTTCAAAGTTGCTCCTACTCGCGCTCCTGCTTGTTGTCCTACTTGTCTCCTTTTTGCACTTTTGACAGTAAAATGGCACAAAGGAGACAAGTAGGAGCAGGGGTAGGAACCCAAGTAGAAAGCAAATAGGATGACTTTCCTACTCGGAGAAACCTCGGAACACAGCCAAAATGTGAGTAGGAGAGCGAGTAGGAGAGAGGTAGGACAACTTCGAACGACACTATTATCTTGTGATGGGCTGAGAGAGATTTCCCGTCGTGTCGTGTGTTCACGTCCCATGACGTCCCTGGTAGCCCACGGCGCCTTGCTTTCATGCTGGACGAGGCGATGGGATGCGAATGCGAGTGCTCAATCTTCCGGCGCTTCCAAGGACCCCATTGGGCGGAGTAATCGCGTTTGACCTGTTTCGGGAGGTCCACAGGCTGGTAAGCAGAAATTGCGAAGACCCTTTCTATCGCGAGACATCGGGAAAGAATGAGGATTTTTTGCACAGCCGGCAAGTTTTGGGAAGGAAATGAAGTTTTCAACGGATTTCAGTGCAAAGGGAATCCGAAATTTTGGTGTTTCTTTTTTCCAAAATAAAAATAAAAAACGTACTGTCCAATGTTCGGAGCCACAGCCTCACGACAGAATTTTTACAATACGGATGCCATCAGACGTCAGAGTGAAATCGCCTCACTTTCACTGAATCAAATCCCCCTTGAGTGGATCTCGAGGCTTCTGGCCCGTCGACGCTTTTCATTGCAAAGTCCTGGATGACCTGCTTCGGTTGGGGCGAGTAAGACTCATCCGAGGTCTTGGTCCCTGCGTAAACTTACCTCGGGCTGTGCTGCAGATTGCGGCGCACTCGGCATTCCGCTGATACCCGTCCACCTGAGATCCGCTGGAAGGGCCAGACGGGCGCGCATACTCTTTCGCGAATTGAGACTGTGGAGTAGCTCGTGTCAGCCCCGGATACTGGTGAAACTGGCGTCCGACGTACGTGGCGAGGAGAGCGTTGGTGTACATGCGTCCCAGAGAGAAATGCATGGCCTAGCGCAAAACTCAGAGGTGCACAAAACCCGCGTATTCGCGAGAAAACTCACGAGAAATATGAGGCTGTCCAGCGACAAGACATACTGTGGCCAACTGTTAACTTTGTGCTGGATATGAGATGATGAGCCTTGCCGCAACCAGACATCCCAACGCGAGTAGACTACATCCAAGGGGTGAGATAAGAGGAGCAGAAGGAGCAGACTGAATGCCTTGTTACGAGCCCCGTTGCAATGGCGTACTGAATGAGGTGTGTGACGAGGGATTTGATGCTGCCACCGAAAGAAAAATAGGAATAAAAATAAGATGACCGTTCAGGAATGAACAACGTACCGCTCAAACGATGACATCTCGCGTTTGAGATACCAGACCAGAATCATGGCGATTGCCATGTCGGCTGTGAGAATTGAATTTGTAATCGTAAGTCAGTCTTGAAGTCGGTGGTAGTTGACGTACCAGCAGCCCCGACCGTAAAGACAGCTATAACCTCCGCCTGGAATATGTGGCTAAGGATCGTCTCTACGCTCTTGCCATGAACCGTTTGCGCAGCTATCACGATGTCAATGATTCCTGTAGATAGGCATGCCGCTCCCAGAAACACCGTCAAGAGGAGGTTCTTGCTGAATTTCCAAACCCTGACATAGTTGGGTCAGCGCCGGGAGTTATATGAATGCCGAGGGAGACGCACCGATTCAGGAAAAAGGCCTGGCATGTCAGGCTCGCAAGGGTCAACAGGATTAGGTGTAGGTCGAGCGGAATGGTTGTTTCCAGAAGCGCCTGCTTGTTTCCCCAGTTGGTGACAAGATAGTGGTACTCGGTTTGGCAAATCAGAACGAGATGTATGAAGTCGAGGAGCCTGTGAAACCACGTGAGCCAACTGTGTGGGCCGTTTTTCGCGCCGAGAATACCACACGATGGCCACCTAAAAAGGAAAGGTACGTCGTAAATTTCCATGGGAACGGGTCACGAACCAACGCCTTCATCCCCCGGGAATCATCGGGGAAGCTGTCATCTATTGGCGTGTCGTGATTCAGAGCTATGGTCAGACGTAGAGTGAAGAGCACACACAGTATATGTACGCCTGGACGGTGAGGATTCCTTGGAAGCTTTCGACACGAATGAAGGGCCAATACCGAGAAGGAATTATGGAACACACAATGTCGCGAAATATACTGGAAGACTTAAGCCCAAGTTCCCCCAAATGCCCTGACTTACCGCCGATGAGCAAAGCGCCGTACGTGCTTACGATGTCAATACTTGGGACGCTATCTGGGGAAGACATAGGACGACACTGAGAAGCGATGAAATTATGGGTAGATATGCTGCGAAGGGGGGCCCTGGTATGGCTCCAGGGAGGAATTTTGCGCCTCAAGCCCTCGGAATCGCTTCGTTTTATAAGCACGTGGATTGAAACTCTCACGGCATCCCGGAGGGAAATTCCCTGAGGGAAACCTGTCGTGAGATCCCTTGGGATGTCGTGAGAGTCGGGTCGGAGACTAGTTGGGCCGGTAGGAGTATACACACGGAAAAGGCTGCAGAACGCGAGGCGGCGGCCGCGGGGGTACATATGGGCGACGAGCGGGCCGATGTCCGATGGCACGATGACATCGGAGGCTGCAAGTGCGGTGAGGTAGGGCATCAATTGCTAGCGGTCTGCGTTAGAGCGAATGATTGTGCCGACCTAAGGACGATGACGTACCCGCTGTTCTACAATGGAGAGGACGCGTTGGCGGCCGGCGAAGAGGAGACCCATCGCATGCGCAAAGCCCTCGCTGTGCTTGGCTTCCACCTTCAGTGAGGACTCGGCCGCGTGCGAGGGGGGCGGCATCATCCGCACGCCTTCGCACGGATATGTTACATCGTCTCTAGCCGAATGGGCGTTGATGAACAAACCATAGATACACAGGTCGGATGTAGCATCATCGTCGAGAGTCAATGGGGTCCTTATGCGTGCCAGTGCACTCGGAGAATATGGACCGATCTATAACATTTTCGTCATGAAACAATGAGGACGCGACAAGTAAAACACAGCCAGAGATGAATTCACGCACATCGTAGCCCTCTCCCTTCAGTATCTTCCATAAAACCCAGACCAACGGCTCGTTCGGCGTGATGGCGCCATTGCGCACGGCCGCGAGGGCATTTTCACGCTCCTGGGCAAACGTTTCGACTTGAACGGACTTGAAAGAATTCATCGAGATCGGGTGCGGGCATAAAGCTAAAAGAGGAGAAACGAAGCAAGGATCCGTTCTGTGAGCTGGCGCAATACCTGATTCAAAATCATGTAGAAACACGCGAGGACAGCGCACGCACCTCGCACTGCGTCTGAGAGTCGAGGGTGGTCAATAGTGCGTCGAGCGCAAGCTGAAAGTTTGATGCCGACTGCGCAAGCGGTGCGAAGGCGGAGGTGGCCGCGGAGCACGGCAAAGAGCGGGCGCGGGTGAGGACATCAACGGCGGCTGCACATCGTGCACGGGCGTCGTTAAGGTGGCGTTGGGGCGTCGACATCAGGCCTAGCCACGAGGACGGGTTATGCATGTCCGCAATTCCTGGGAGTTCGCAAGGGTATGAAACCTGATCTGACCAAAGCAGCGGAAGCACTCCATCTCGCTGCCGCCAAACATCGAAAGGAGCCAGGGATCCTTCGAGCGGTGGGTGGCGATGGAACGACGACGCCATTTCCTGCAAGGGCATGATAAGATTCCACATGAGAGTTTGGGAGGAGGATGCCGAGGCTTGGTCAGCGGGATTGCGAAGCCGCGTGGTGATTGCGGCGATCCTCGGCCGAAACTATCTCTTCCAGACTTTGATGTTGCCCAGGCTCGGTCCAAGGTAGCCTTGCGCTAGGCCTCTGTTCGCTTCAATCTACGCAGGACTTCTGCTGTGTCGGCTCCCTAAGGCTCCCGGTTACTATCCTGCGGTCGGCGTCGTGGCACCTCTCGCGTTCCTTGCGCGCGAATGCACCAGCTGTGAACGCATCTCTTTGTCGTGCCTATCCATGGCTCCGGTCTGTCTGTCCCCTAGCTGTCGAAGTTTCCCGTAATTCGAGATCATTCGCAGGACTTCTCGGTCTCTGTCCTTTCTCTACCTCTCCAGTGGTCGAGTCGCCTTCGAAAGACGCAACTTCAATGCCTCCGTATCCGAATGACCCGTGATGTGACGGAAGGAGTTCATCATTCTGTGCATCTTCATCATGGTCTGTCACTCCTCGCGCCGCCTTTTATTCCTCTGCTTCGTCAGAGTCGCACTTCCATGTTGATCTCCAACGTCTGTCTCTCCCTCGCCGTGATTCCGCCTATGGATGGTGGCGCCGCCATCCTGCACTCAGCCATTCCTCGTAGCAGCACGAGCTCGTCGCGAACGGCCCCTGTATCTTGACTGCACAGCTGACTCTCCCAGACTGGGCGTTATAGCAGCAGTGTCAACGTGATTCTTCGCCCCCAAGTGACACCGGGGGCAAAGACCGAGGCACCTGACCGCCAGGTGCGACCTACGCATGTGGTCGGCACTTGTCTTTGATGGTGCCTCGGTCTTGTGTGAGCCAACTGCATCTTTCCTTGTCCCATTATTCATCTCCACTTGTCCATTCTCTCGTAATGGATCCGGTTCACCCTGTCGTTCCCCTGCTTCTTTCCGATGCTCCCCGAGCCAGCGCCACGCGGCCGTATCATCCAAGGATCCGAAAACTCCCTCAAATGTCTGCGCTCGCACTCCGCCACATCAGAAGAATCTCACCGGCGTCTGGGACATCCACACCGTGCGGGGTAACTTCTTCTCACAGCGCTCGGACGGAGGAAGACGTTCAAACAATATCTCATCGCGGCGCGCTCCTCCGTCACGCGAAGGGCTAATTCATCACGGCGCCTCGACCCAGGGTATGCCTCAATTCTCCGTGCCATCCCGTCCAGTATTCGTACTCGGGACAGGTCCAATCCGTAGGCGCTGACTCCATATTTATAGGCACCACGATACGATCAAACGCCTCAACATGGTGGAATTGGACTCTAACAAGATCAATTCACCGGTCATGTTCCGCTGAGCATCCCTTGCCCCGAGGTGGTTCTCTCGTTTTTATCTTGTTTCTCTGTTCTCAGCAGTCCTTTCGCCCGGCGCGATGGTCCCGCACCGTAGATTAACTGCGGTGCGCATACCTCCTGCGATGCCTATCTATCTAATCTGGCAACCTATCCCCAGGTTGAAAATTTTTTAAGGCCAGAATCAGGCCCGGAGAAGTTTCGACACACTCCGAACTCACAAACTTGGTTGTTTTCTTAAGGAACAACCATTTTGGATCGAAGAATGTTCATTTCTCTCTCTTTCCAGCCAACCTGGCTCTGGGCCAACCTGGCTTTTTTGCTGATATAGCACGGTTCAAACTTCAAGATATTGGAATTTGACGTAGGGATGAAACAACGAGCTACAAACTGAACTGACGTGGCATATCCCTGTTGCCTCTGTCGTCTTGTTCTGAATCATGATAGTCCAATTCCACGCGATCAAAGGAATAATCTTGGAAATAGCCCTTACGTCTCAAGCATTGGGGCGTGAAGCCGCGAACGAAAGTTGCGTCAAGCCCGCTATCGCGCAGCATCTGCATTGACCGCTCGACACCAGATGGGCATCCACCACGACCACCGTGGGCATGAAACAAACGCAAGGTTAGAAGCGCCATACTTGGGTGGTTTGACTGAATCCGTGAATGGGCCATAGTGAAGAAAGCATCCCGCGCAAAGTCTTCCGCGAAACCATACCCAAAGAACACGAGATTAAGGCACAGCTCGCGCGACGTCCGGGAAATGGTCATTGCAATCTCTTCCTCTCCGGTCGGGGGTTGATAACGGTGCATCTCGATGATCAGAGATCGTAGGCGAGGAAGGCCACGCAGGACCGGCACCAGCTCGGGGAGATGATACAAAACATGAGGACCAGCTTCTGGAGCGAGGGGGCGGGACCGAGAATGGAACGAGACGGGAGAGCTGCGAGATCCGGCTGCTCGGTTCGGTTGCAAAATAGGTTCTCCAGCGAGGGGTGTTGAGAGAAGGGAGAGATCCATACCCAGAGACTGCGAACATGAGGAAGGAGGACGGGGGATGCGTCGACAGCGTCGAACGAGGGTTCAGATCCGAAGCTGATGGCACACTGGATCAGGTTCGGGGTCGCTCTAAGGATATCGAGCTGCTCCGGGACGGTGTAGGTGCCGCGATAGGGTTAGTCACGCTGTCTCGCGTCAACGAGAGTGTTTCGCAAATCAACTCCGCAGGCACACGACGAATGGGAGACATAATTCATACTTGTGGACGTGGGTCAGGGCGTCGTTTCGCCTTCGAACTAGCTCCTTGAGCGTAGCCTGCAGCTCGCGGATTGGGCCATCCAGTGCTTCTGCGAGTTATTGCCCTTTTGAGATGATAGCGTGCATGAAAGGAGTTTCAGAATCAAGAGGGACATCGTTGCGTCGCAATAAGCGGGTAAGGTCCGGCCACGACGCTTCTGGTGGGTCGACCGGTGCCTCGATGACTGGAACTCTGCATTTTGAAGGTAATCCCGTCATTGCTGCAACGAGAATGAGATGTGAAATGACTCTGGGTCGAAGAACAGACCGGTGTACTGGAGGAATTCGTCGCGGTATCTTCGAAGGTCGTGACGCGCTCACAGTGGCATCCGCCAGGCGCCTGCGCACATCCCATATCCTCTCCGCCGCAGTTCCATGGGTGCCGCGCACTAGCCACGCCCTTGCAGCCGTTCTGCGACACCCCCTTCCCCTCCGCCTTACGCAGCGCGCGCTACCCATGATTCTCGGGGGCAGCGGCCGTCCGTCGTATCCGGTGCGCGATTATGCTGCACCGCCCTTGCGGGCGCTCCGGTATACCCGCATCCCACCGCCCCGCGTAGATGATGGCTTATTCACAAGCCTTCCCGGATATTTCAAAGTCCAGTATCGGTGCGTCCTGTCCAAAGAAAGTCACCGGAGTCGCCGGCAGCATCGGAATCAGTAGCGCATCGCACTGCGATCCAAGATTCGACGTGTCATCTATCAAAAACTTAGGTTGAGGACTGAGCGCGCGTATAGAACGCGGGCAAAATGAAGTTGGTCGCGTCGAAATTCCCCTGAGGATATCCGACACACTGCATATTTGGCAGCCAAAGGTGAGTACGCGACGTTGAATTCCCGTGGTTCTGATGTTGGGAATTCAATAACGAGCGGAGGAGTGCAGCATTTTATCTTCCACGATTGCTCCCCGCACGTTAGTGATTTTTTGTTTAATGAGCTTTCAGCTGGCCGGTCGTCAGGATACTGGTGCTGGACAGTTTTATCCCACCACCAAGTTGGGCATCCCGTGCAATACCGGAGAAAACCCGAGTCCCTCTAGTCCATACCCAGATACCGAATTGAGTGAGCACAATGTCATGCCTCCTTCAGTGTGGCAGAATTAATTATGGAGCTGGTGTGGCCAGTCCAATGTTCGGTGAAGCTCCAGCCTTTTCGCCGGAAACTAATCTACCGACAGCTCCATGCGATTCACGCGCGAGGTTTGAATATAGTCCGATCTGCTTAGCTTTTTCCCTGATGAGGCCGGACGCGTATAAAATATCTCACGAAACGGCGGACCGCAAGTTTCTTGGGAGAAGCAGAAAGCGAGGCACAGATCATATACATCTTGCGGGGACTCTGGTAGCTAGCAATCTGACATTGATACCAATAAATAATCCAATAGCGCTGGATCTGATGTTCAGGCAGTCAACTCCCCTGTGACCTTGCTGATGAACCCCCAAATTCGCTCTTCATGTAAAGCAAAGAACTTCGAAAGTAACCAGTATTAGTGGCCGCGCGAAATATTGTGGTACTCATATGATACTGCAATTGACCAGAGCGCGAAGCCCAAGGTGTAGAGGTTAACGACAAGCGCCAAACAAGCGCTCGGCGGCAAAAATACAGATCTCTCTTTTGGGCCTCGCCATTCACCGACTTCTTACCACCCATCACATTTCCTTGTGTTTCCCACGTGCTTCCGACAAACTCTGCTGCCCTACTTTAATTGTGTATCAGGCGGCGCTTTCAAGTAATAAGTTGTCGCTCGACTAGGCCTCATTGCTTACTGACTCGGATTTTTAGTTCATATTGTACTCGGTCTAAGTGATATTGAACCCGCTCCGATCAATATTCCAAGGTAAGGCCCCTCGCGAGCTTGGGTTTAAGCTAGTTGTCTCCTGGTTCCAGCTCCATCGATGCAACTATCGGTCAACCGACTTGGTATTCATGTATAGTTCGACCCTATAGTGCGCCGGACTTGAATCGACCCAAGCGCCTGACCTGTCCCTCGTGTGTTCAACCATAACACTTGCAGGCTGCACAGGCGGTCATCTAAATACAAGGGAGTACAATTTCGCATTCATCTTCAGTTTCGTGGTTCAAGTGGCTGATTCAGCTGCATCGCCGCCAGGGTCCTTCAATTGGGACTTTGAGTTCAAGGTTGTAAGTGCGCTGCATTCAGGTGAACTGAGGTACTAATCTATCTCATAAATTCGGCCCTACGTTTGCACCCGGGGCACACCACGGGCTTATTTGCAAACCTTTTGGATTTGGTCCAGTTCATATTAATATTCGTTCATCGTAAACCCGTGGTTCATTACAATTCAAGATGTGTAGCGTTTTGCACCTCCAGTCCAATCGTCCAGCTCGCCTGTTCCCCGGTTCCAGCGCGTAGATCCCAGGACCGGACTTGAAAGCCGCCGGAGAACTCCAAGTTTAATTTAAGTATGTGCCCCGAGATTAGGAGGGAAATGTCGGACCGAACCTCGTTACCTGTTTATTGAGAAAGTACAAGATGCCGAAAGCCTCGATTTATCGAGTATCATCATCTTAATGCAACAACACCGATGCTACTCAAGCTGTACATACTCTCTTCACGCATACAATTTTCCACCAGCCAAAATCCTTCCCGCCGCAACCTTGACAGCTTCCATAGCCTTAATCCACAGACTCGGCCCAACGCTGATCCTCGCAACCCCGATAGCCGCCAGCTCCGCTACCGTCAGCCCATCCTCCGCATTCGACAACAACACCGCCAGCCTTCCCCCAAACTCTCTCACTAACCTCTCCACCTCCGCTCTACTCAAGCCTTGCCTTCCTCCCCAGACAAACACCGTCGTCGCTCCTGCCTCCAGGAATGCCTTCCCCCTGCTCACCGTCTCCTCAACCGCCCCCTCCGGCCGCGGGGCCAAAGCCATCACATCCGTCCGCGCATTGATGACAAAGTCTGGCACGCCCATCTCCCCCGCGACGCGCAGTGCCGCCTCGATCCGGTGCACTTGCTCCTCCGTACTGCGTAGGCTACCCTCCACGCCCGCCGCGAAACCGCGCTCCGGGATCGAGTCCTCGATGTTGCCGCCGACCGCGCCGAGGCTGATGGCGACCCGCATGCACTCCTCGAGCCGCGCGCCATAGCCGTCCTGCAGATCAATGCTCAAGGGGAGGGAGGAGACGGTGCGGAGATGCGTGGTAATGGGCTCGAGCGCGGCGAAGTGTTGCTCGAAGGTCAGGTCTTGGTCACGGACACCGAGGGCCTCGGCGACCGCATAGGAGGCTGTTGCAATGGCGCGAACGGGGCCAGGGACGGACGACGCGCTGATATTGAGGGAAAGGAGCGCGCTGAGGGAGGATACGTCATAGATGTTGGCGAAGACAATGGGGTGCCCTGGCTGGTGGAGGGCTTTGAGTTCTTGGGCCTGAGTGGCTGAGAGAGGTGGTGCCGAGGTTACTACCATTGTCTTGCTTCCTCTTCTTGTTTCTGTACCATGCTTGGGAAATCTTTATGTAGGCGGCGGAAGAAGACATGATTCATATCATTGGTGCTTACTCATTGGCCTCACGGGCTGCACGGCGTCTGTTCGAGATGATCTATCCAGCACAAGCCCGAGAATGGCCGAGGCACTGACTAAATGCTTACTGAGATCGAACGAGAACGCGCCGGCCAATTGGTACAGAAATAACCCTCTTCTCAACCGAAGTGGTTCGTACCCCACCGCGCTCTTTATACCTAATTCCTCCTGCATGCGCTGTAGGCACCACTTTCACCGTAATCCAGTCAGGTATATATAATCCAGCGGAGAGGAATCAGATCCATAAGAGCTTCCATAAGATATCTGGGCTTCTTCGGATGCGTCGGATTAAGAATTTGGGAGCCGGCGTTGAAGACAGATCTCGTGGAGTCCAGGGAACCAGAAACGGCAGAGCATGCCAAGTCGAATTTTCTTTGCCCACACCCACAAAGCGGGTCGTTCAGTGGCGCAAAATCCTTCGAAAGGCGGCCGTCAGAAGATTGAAACAACCAGATGACTCTCCGGAATGTTATCTCGAGTGCGTTTCCGCATGATACACTCTTTCGACCAGCGCGCCAAAATTACAGCCGCCTATAGGGCCGGACGGCTTTAGAGCTGGTGGAGAATATTTTGGCGCATGATCCTGAAATCAATAGACGATTATCACTTCCTTCTTCCTCGCACGCCTATTTTTCGCTTTGCTGTACAGACGGGCGGCCCGGCGTGTATCACGGCACTGAGCCAGGTATTGGATCACGGGTTACGAGAGGAAGGGAGTGCATTTGTGGACCAATTCGTCGCGGAATACGGGGATGCGGCTGCGTCTGCGGTCAAGGCCGTGGAGGCAGAGATCGAGGCAACGCGATAGGTCGGTGGACGACCGAAATTTTGTGGTGCGACGCTGTGGTGCGAAGCCGGATCTAAGTACGTACGAGGGGGCCTGGAGAAAATGCCGCGCCTGCCGCGCACTGCCGCGGCACTGCCGCGGCGTGAGGCGGCAATTCTCCGAGGTTCCGCCGAATGCCTACGCCACGCTAAGCCATAATGGGATTGCATGCTTGGGGCCTTCCTCCCCTCTGACCATGCCTGAATGTCGACTAGGCCTTTATGCTAATGCTTTAAAGTATAATGGAGTCTAACTTGGTCTGAAAGTCATCAGAGTGCCGCCTCACTATGCCGCCTCACTGCCGCGTCAGTTCCCCGCACTGCCGCCTCACTTCCCCGCACTGCCGCCTCACTGTCACCTCAGTGCGCCTCACTGCCCCTTCATTTTTTCTTGATTACAACACTGCAGACAGCCTTAGAGTCCGAATGCATCCATTATTACGATACCAGAAGTTGCAGCGAGTCGTAGGGACGGGATAATCAAAATGTTTGTGCCACTCAACATGAGATTTCAAAACTTTGGAGGCCAACTGAGGACCTCACCACTGCAGCAACATCACCACAACCCTCCCCTCTTTGCCCTCTCCGTCCGTACTACCACCTCAACGCCCCTCACTGCATGATGTTGGTACTTCTCGGTGTGAACGCACCTTCGGTTCGGGGCCAGCAGAAATTGAATATACATGACTGACCGTGATCCTGGCATCTCCACCAGGTTTCTTACACCGTTACATTATGAGTGGTTCCTCGGACTTGTTGAATGTTAGTAAGATCTCATTCTGTCTCGGGCCCCCCTAGGACTGTGGAATGTTGTTCCATAGAGTTCAAAGTGGCTAGAGCACAATTCTGGGTGCACATTTCCCGGTCTCATGCAATACATTCACCCTCTTCTTTGGTCTGCGACGATTTTATTCCCGTTCCTGAGCTCCCTGAGTCCATGGATTATGACAGGGAAGTTGTATCAACAAGTGAACAAGTGAAGGCTTAATAATTCGAAAAATATGGCTGTGAATTGGCCTCCATGACCCTATTAACCCGACCTGATTCAATGCTTGCCACCTGGCCGCAACTATCCAACTGTTCCAACAACTAAAAATAGTCTAAATTATAAACAGTGACAGTGTCTGCGCTTTCCCAGCGAGTTGTTCAGTCACAACAGTGTTGTATGTACAGAGATCACTAGGAAGTCGCGAAGATGGCACTAACCACTTTAATTTTGTGTATGAAATGATCCCACGAACTTCATCTACCTTGTGGGAGCATTATGCGAGACCTTGACAGTCATGACAAGTTCCGGTGGGCCTCGAGCAAATGCCTCCGCTCAAAACTTCCTCTCTGATTGATTTCCTCACTGCGAGACAGCATTCCAGGATCACACATGAAGGTATGTCCTGAGTGTATAGAAGTGCGGTGTACAGCAAATCATATTCAGCGAGCCCTCAGCACTCATGAATATTCAGTGAATTCAACCATAATTTAACTCTTTAGGGATCTCGCACATTGAGGATATTTCAATGAGCCGGTAGCAAATGTATGGACATATTTTAGACGATTTCTGACTCGAGACATGGTGCTCTGCAAAACAAGCTTAGTTGGAGTCCTAGGACCACCTTGGCCAATTTCGAAACCAGAATAAGAGAAATCAATAGATGAAGCACTATAGCCTGAAGTACAGGAATGGCATGGAGGGACTGGCCCAAATAATCAAATTCCCCAGTTAATACAAAGCTTGTTCGTTCTCAAGCTCTGGATGTGAACAGACGAGACAGTAAGAGTCACCTGGATGTCACTGAGCTTAACGAGGAATGGGACAGCCTGTGCCAAGTGGCGGTCGGCCCGAAAGAGTAGAGGACTGTTCCGTTGAACTCGGCCTCAATGCACAACGATTGGGTGGGGTCTTTTGCGTCCAACGGATGTATTGAACATATTAAAAACATGCCCACGGTCAATTTAGAACTTGAGGGGTGCTCTGGACGGAGCTGAAAGTTGCGCAGCAGTTTACCCCTCACACCGCGGCAATAGCATAACCCCTGCCGCCTCCTTGCTGCCTGAGTGCACCTCAAAACATTCTTTACTCGTACACGCATACAACCTCATGGATTGTACAGTCGCCTAGCACATTGTAGCTTGGGCTTATTAAACCTTGCGAGAGCTAGATTCGTGGGTGACTAGTGCCTGACACTGTCCAGTGAGTACTGGCAGAGTTTGACTGGATACAAAACCACCGCATAGCTGCCTCAGTCACTGGCACTTTCACATAATCAGACCAAACCCGGTCAGGAAAACCAATTGCAAACTAGTTCTTCACTCACCTGGTTGGAATTCACGGGTCGGGCGGGGTAGATCAAGATGCAGAGTCCCAAAGGAACCAAAAGGGAAAACTTTGCATTGTTGCATCACATAGTCTACCTGGAGGAACTTGAGAGCTGGGGATGAAGCTTAAGCAAAATCGATTTGAGAAACACTAGAATGAAGTCGCAGGTACTAATGGCGTCAAAGTGGCGTGCCAAGTTATTTACCTGCCGGTCCACTACGCACTACTCGCCAAAGTGTTCAAGTTCAACTTGACACCATTGAAGCAGAAGTCTGGTTCAACCAATGTGAATGATATATCAAACTTATTAAACCTCCGGCGATCTTGATTTGTTAGTTTAGAACACGGTATGTAAGGAATTAAATTGTGCATAGTTATATACCCGCATGGATTAAGCCAAGGTCATCAAATCTTCAACCGTGCATTTTCGCTGTCAAACTATGTATTAAGCTTAGAAAACCTTCGCCGAATTCGATTCGGGGCTGGAAACTGTTTGTAGACCAGGTTATTGGGTGCCCCGCAATGCCGCGGCAATGGCACAGCCACCGTCGCCTCAGTGCGCGTCACTGCACTTCACTGCCGTCGCGTGCGGGGCACTTCATTTGAGTCCCAATTTACTTTGTAGAATGAACAACTTGAAGTATGGGCTGCCTTGCAATACTGCGCAAGAACTGGGCTACAGCCTCCCCGACTTCAGACACTGTCAAGTTTCAGCAACCGTGACTCACAACTCTGCCAGGCAACAAGTCAATCATTCCCACATGCACACACATGGTTTCAATTCAAAGTAAGGTAAGCAAGGAAATCAAGCCGTAGAGTTCCAAAGTGACCGCTGGCGGGGGGAGCATAGCTCAGAAATTCGACTTTATACTGACATTTAATTAACAGCAATCAGCCTTTCTAACACAGTCTCACTGGTACAAAATTTGAGATGAGAACGAAGCCTATGGAAAATCGTTTTTGAGAAGGACTGGAAGGAGCTGGCAGGTTCGGCGGAATGCTGCAAGGACTTATACTTCATCACTCACTACTCAGTGGTTCAAGTTCCAGTTGACTCCAAGCAGAAGGCAGAAGTCTAATGTAAATGAAGTGTACTGAACTGAACTGAACTGACCTCCTTTTGTAGTTTGGAACACAGTGTGGAAGGAATTAGATTGTATATAGCTACATACCCGCATGGATTAAGCTGAAGTCACCAAATTTCCAACTATGCATTTCTGGTCTCAAATGATGTATTGAGCTTAGAAAACCTTGCCTGAATTCGATTTGGGGCTGGAAGAGGTTCGTGAATCAAGTTATGGGCCGCCCCGCAATGGCGCGGCAATGCACAGCCACTGCCGCCTCACTGCCGCCTCAGTGCGCGGCAGTGCCGCGGCACGCGCGGCACTTTCACCCAGCCCCGTACGAGGTGCCGTCGTTGGAGGTGACTCGCGAGATGATTAGACCTCCGTGCATGGAGGCCGAACAGATCCTCGAAGGTGAGTGGGTAGGTTCTTACAGGCTCACGATCGATTTATTTACAACCTTCACTGCGTTCCGGCCCCCTGTAGACCCAGATGTGGCTACGATGACATTACTTGGGCTACCCCTGGCTACGTTTGTCGATGGGGGTAGACAAGGGTCGTGGCGGAGACATACACTAGAGGCATCCACCAACACATTCATAGCCACATGCATGTCTAGCTACAGAACACTGAAAGTCGAGACACAGTAGTACGCAGCAGACAGCAGACTCAGAATTATCGGACCTCGGACATCAGAGTCAAATATGCGAAATGTCTGGAAGGTAAACGTTGCAGCTTGACAAACAGTCTCACGGTTGAATATTAATATCACTCGTTTCAGCACTTCAGTTGCATTCGCCATCGTGACTGTCGGTATATTCGGAATCCTTGACTGAACCGATGCAATGAATCGTCCTCGCTCCTGTACAAGTTCCGCCTCCTGGTTGCAGAGAAACAATGCATGTTCCACCCTCTCCAATCTCTTATAATCAAATCGACACAGCCGAAGATGACGGGGCGACCGCTTATAATATCAATCCTCATAGCGGAGACGCTTTACAGCCAGACCATGCGCGTTAACTGATCTATTATACTGTCAAATAATTGATTTTGTACAACTTCGTGTTGTGCCGGGCAACTTTGGTAATTTGGACAGGATTTAGACAGCAACCAAGTCATATCTGTGCCTGTGCATTACAACTTCGTTGTAGCGACCACTTCATGATAGGCAATTTTATGCCGCCAACTTTTTGTAATGGCAACTTCAATTCGGCTTTGCTACACCTTCTGGACAAGTACAGTCCCGCCATGTGACCCTTCCACTCAGCAGAACTTGAGATAATTGTTGATAGCTGATAATGTCAATGGCTGGCACGGGATCAAAGACTTGAGATATATGGACCTGGATATCTGGATATTTGCACAGAGTACCCAGAGCAGCCCAGTCAAGGAGATGAGCACGGTGAGTGGTTGGGCAGTAACAAAACCCGCACGAAAGCCTGCTGGATCACTTTTAACGCTCATTGCCCGAAGCCCACTGGACGAAGAGGACCCCAAGGGAATGACTGAGTCAGTATTTGCACCTAGAGTGACCATGGAATGCGAATACGGAGGAATGGCTTAGATCTTAACGATAACATACAAAATTGTATACTTTGGCTATGTGCTGTGAGTGTAGCGGGTTTGATCACCTGGTGTTACCTAATCTGTAGTTGGTCGGGCCGTGGTGTATCGTTGATCCCAGGTATTATTATCTGAGACCGGGAACTGGGCCACCTTGGCACTTTTGGTGCCCTACCTACTTGCCGCGCTGTTTCTGTAAGGTTCCGGCACTCGGGCCGCCGCAGTCGTCGTCTCGCAGCCGTCTACTTATGCCGTAGTTCTGTTCCGTAGCCCGTTATGATTCCGTTGTTCAGTTCTGAGTCGTACTGACTCGTTCCGTAGTTACTTGTAGTCTATTTAAGCACCCGTAGAAATAGCCTACAGTAAGATACTTCCCCTTGAACAAGAGCACTTACCTCCGTTCTCTCTTGTTCCCTCTCTCTGAGTCCTTGACTATCTGTGTGATTCACTCCGAAAGGACTCGAAGCTTCACAGTTTCTGATCTCCCAAACAGCGGCCAAAGCCGGCCACTTTAAGCCAGTGTGCGCCATCGCCCACGGTCGACGCCGCACGCTCCACCGAGTCACCGACATCGAGGAAGGTTTCCGCAAAACGGCGTCGCCGAGGCTGTATCAGCGCCTTTCGGATATTCCATCGCAGTGAGCAAACACTGCGCTTTACGCCACCGCCATTTCGGACCTTCGCTCGATAGTTCCTTTGCTGATTGAGCGCGGGGCCGATATTAACATAGAATACGGCGGTCCTTTACGAGCGGCCCTAAGGCACCGGTGGCTTCTGGGCTATCTAGAGGACGATGTCGTTTTTGTCATTATCAAGAGGGATGCAGATGTGGATACCAAAGGTGGAACATATAATAATAATAATAATAATAATAATAATAAAAATTGAAATTAAAATCAACAGTCCAGCCTTTGCCGATTCGTCCCGACCCACACCGTTAAACGCAAGCGCCGGTTCCTCCCGATTCCCTCCAACACCGTCCCACCCTCCGGCCCACCCTACGCGCCTCGTCCCCGCCGCTGCCGCGTCCACGCGACGCGTTTGTTTGCGCACGTGTGGCGCCGCCCTCTCGCTTGCCGACGCCACGTACCACGCCTTTCTAACCCTACTCACCACCTGCACGCCGTTGCCTCCCTCCTGCCCTCTGCCCCCGCCCGTTCTACGCTACGCCGTCGCCCATCCTACGCCACATCTCCGCCGCTCTTCCCGATGCCGCGGCGCCTGTGCCACCCTGTGTGTTAATGCCGACGTTCTCATCCTATCCTTCTTCCATCCTGCTCGACTCTACCCCGTCCCCCGTTTCCAGCCTCGACTCCATACCCGCTCGCCAAACAATGGAAGAAAAATTTCCTTCGTGCAGCAAACTGCCTATAGCCTTCTACCTCGGCTGCAGCACCCTCAACGCGGGTCGCCCTTCTGCCCCGTTCCAGGTCTGTCCCCATTCCGTTCTTTTCTAAGTTTCCCTCCAAAATATTCCCCGCTCACATTTTCCTCCCGAAACTAAGGTATCCGCCGTATTCTCAATTCCGCCCCAAAGCGCTACGTCCCGATGGCGTCCATTGGAATGGGTGCAACGTGTATACGACGAAACCCCCCGGGTTTCTGCCAGGAAGGTGGGTAAATCCTCTTATATTCCTCGACACTCCGCTATCTCCCTTTCTTCTCTATTTCGCATCCTAGTCAATCCTTCTATCTCTACAGAGTCTCCCCACCGCATATCGCCGTGCCCGCGGCACCGTCCCGCGTCGCACACCCACCCAATGCCGGCGGTTACATCGTAGGACCGTCACCGCACAGTGCGCGCGTCAAACGGACTTGCATGCGCCGCCCTTCGCCGTACCCCGTTGCACGACGCCGCGGTGAAGTCTTGCGACCCCGACGACCACGGCCTCGGTCGGAAAGCCCTATTGCAAGGTCTTCATGATTCGAGGTGCGCCTACTTCTCCTATTTTTCGTACGTTACTCACTGGATCCTCTTTTTTTGGTGAATCCACAGGCCGCGGACTTGACTTGTAGTTTGTCTAGAAGTAGCCCCTCGTCGTGCAGTGCTGAGACGGCGGGTAGAGGAGCAAAGTGGGCGTATTTTGAGGTGTGTCATGCGTTGGCCCGTGTAATCTTGCGCTGATTTCGTGTGTCTCCCCCAGTTCCAGTCCCTCACGTGCCCGCCGTGCGCGTCTCTCCCGCCGTGCGCGTCTCTCCCGCAGGGCCCCTTCTCGCGCTCCCTGCGGACGACTGCGTCTGCATGTTCGCGCCGCACTTGTTTTGCGTAGACGAGAATCCTCGTCTCACTGGGTGCACGCGGATCGCCTATCTGGTCTGTGAATCCACGTTGCGAGCATCGTACGTGCCCTTTTAGTCCCATCGGTCTTTGCTGATCCCCTTGTAGGTATTCTATCCTCTTTGGCGTCTTCCATCACGCAATACCTGCGACACCTCTCAGCCTCGGCACACGCTCAAACAATAGGTTCGCATGTAATCCTCCTTCATTTCACCTTCATTCGTTGACGTGTTCCACAGGCGCTCCTCTTTCCACACGTCCTCGTCCGTCATCGTGCGCGCACACACTCATCCCCATCTTAACCACCAAGAAGGCCCCGGCACGCGCACCGACCATCTTTCACAGCGCCGCCGCCAATTCCCTTGCCGCTAATCGCCCCTCCACACCGTCGACGACGACCGCGCTGGAACGTAGTAAACGATCTGTGCAACACTCCTTCTTACTTGCATTCACGACCGCTCCAAGACCGCTGCATCAGACTGGGCCGCTGTTAGCCATCTAATTTCCTGTCTCCTTTGTCTTCGGCGGGTCAAGATTCCTGAGTACGTGCAGGCTGTCTGTCATTTCATCGCTTTCTGATTCGCAGAAGGTCTCGTGTATAACCGACAGCAAGCTCTTGGCAAGCTCCGTGAGTCTATGAGGAGTTGTCTTGTTGTTCGTGGTCCTTCGGAAGCTTCCTGGTCTGGATCAGGAAGCTTCCCTCCACGTCGAAGGCTGTCAGGTCCATGAGTATATGCGACGTTTACGGGACTTCCTAAGGACCTCGTCGGACCGCAGGTCGCTTCCCGAAGCTTTTCCGATGGTTATAAGCCAAGCCAACGCTGCGAACCTCAGCTTTCATCCCCACAATGCTCTTCAAATCCAGCGCCGTGAGTAGCGAGAAACTCTGAGTATTTCTCGCTCACCGCTTAGTCTACTCTAGTTTCTCCGCCTTGTGGCCGTGTCGGTCATGACAACATCGTGCGCGGGCCAACTCGTCTCAACCTGCTTCGCGGCTCCCAGTAACCCCAACGATGCCTCCGGAACCGGCAATTGCACACGCTTCATCAACGCATTCTGTGACGCCGAGGCGCAATCTGTCTTCCTCCCCGACGTCAGTGTTCATTCAGGTGTTTCCTGCGATGGCTTGCGATTGTGATTCCGAGCGTGTTCTTGTTTTATTTCATTCCAGGCACTCCTATCGCAGGACATGGCCTCGCGCTGCTTTAACCTCATCGACGGCCTCGGGCGCAGCTGTGCGTTCGCATTTTCATTTTCATGTTGTTGATTCGTCAACTCTTGACGCCTAATCATCCTCACACGGGCAGGCCACTTCAACGTCGTGAACACTAAGTCCCCTGATACCGTCGGCACTATACCCGACAACGCGAATTGCAAAGCGGGCCTGAACAATCTGTTTACGTCCCCCCACTTCTGTGACTTCGTGAGTACATTCTCTTTCTCTTTCTCGTTCTCTGTGCTTGGGCTTCGTAAAATTATGGCTCACGGCGTGGACAGGGCGGGAAGACCGCGGTCGCGAGTGTCAACATGATCGTGTCCATGAACTTGAGCCCAGGCACGTGCTTCCAGCTCTAGCGGCTGACGTTGAACTGTGTATTTGGGATTGAGGAGGAGGAGCCGCAATTGATATCCGGCTGCGATACTGCTGCTTTGTGTAACAATTCGAAATCGTATGTGCTTGGGCTTGTGTCAGTTGGAAAGGGGAAGATGTTTCGCGCGTTCAATATATGACCATACTTACGCGGCGCTCACGGCTAGACAGGGGGCGTTGCGTCCCATCCCTGTTTCCCCTCTGCGCACTGGCCAACGAATCGGTGCTTCGTGCCCCGGGCCTCGGCCTGGCGCCTCCGCGTCTTGCGCCAGCATTGACCACCTGGATTTGCTGCGCAGATTTGCTATGCAGAAATCGTGCGCACTTTCACTGCGAATTTGCTGCATGAATCTGCTAGGTGAAAATATGGGATCCGCGCGCGCAAATCATACGAGACTCCTATAGTTTTTTTTTGGCGTGAGGACTGCCTCGCTTGGGTTATTCCCCCGGGCTTGGGTTGTACAACTTGCCCGACTTCATCGGTAAGATTGGTATATATTTTGTATTATGTAGACTATTACTATGTATTCATACTTGTTGAATTGGAGCCTCTTATTAGACGCTCAGCCGTGAACTTGACCGCTGTGAATTCGACTTCTTCGTGTTTCTTTCTTATTTGGGTGTCACGGTGCGGCATTGACCCTCAATCCGTCCACCACTGACACCACCATACAATCGACATCGTCATGCTCAGTCTCCCACTATTGTTCATGCAGCTTGGATATCTCTGCCGTATAAAATTGCAATACCTTTAAGTCAGAGCACTTCCGCGATGGTTGGGTTATCAACACTCACTCCCGACGAGCATAACTTATGCGTATCTTCTATTTTTACTGATCTGTATCCTACCCTCGTAGTTGTCGTAGTACATATACCATGGGCGTCTCAGTGCTGTCGATACAGACTGAGACGTATGTCCAGTCACCGTAGATTAAACGCTTTTTTATTATTTTCGGTTTGGGGTATATGCATAATACCAGGGTGGTTTCATCCAGAGGTGCTGTTGCGCGTCACCAGGCTCTGGCACAGATGGCTCAGTCGACTGGGCATATTATTTTGAGATTGTAACAGCAAAGTGGCCTGGACCAAGGGGCCCCGGGCCGGTCAAGCCGGGACAAGGGGCAGGTAGGTTGGCCTGGACCGTCATCTCACCAGAACGGTGCATAAACAGGCAGAGTTTGTAGACCCAGACATCGGCGGAGACGAAGCAACACTACTTCGAGTATTCAGAGAAGGGCGGTAGAGTGGCTGGTGCGTCAACTTGAAAACAAGGAGGTTTCAAATAGCCCGTGCTAGTCGTTGAATCCACCGGTTTGAGGTCTGAAAACAAGCAGGGGGCGCATTGCTTGCTGATCATTGGGCCTGCCAACTACAGTTATTGATCTGCATTCGAAGGGTGTACGGCAAGAGTACGCGGGATGGGCACGGTTTGATCTCCGATCGCCGGTTCGATTCTGCCGGCATCAGTTATTTTATTGGTGATAGTGGACTGGAACTGTGGGAATTTTGCTCTGCAGAAGTGATGTTTGCTATGGATCGACATTGCCTCGCCATATCCAAAGTATGGCCACGTAGGATCTATATTTAGGATCATATCAATGGCCCCGGAAAACTACAGGGCATCAGGACAGACACGCCCTTAGATCAGACTGTAGAACTTTTTTACAATGGAGAAGTGCAAAATGAGGCCACAGCAGAGTTTAAAATACGAGGTGAGGAATCCCAACAGTCCGCTGGATAGTTCCGTAGACTTCTCGCCTTTATTTATTTTTTTGCAATTTTCTTCGCCCAATTTCATGCACAGGAGGGTGAACAAGCGGAGGAGCTTGATGCAGTCACATGTTCATTGATTGTCAACTGTGGCTGTGCATTGACAAAATCAGCACGTGACACTCTCGCCCTGATTTGAACTCGAGAAGAAATTATTGTTATTAGAACCTGGACACTAGATTATTGAAATAATGGTTAAAGTTGAAGGAATTAATCTACACCGCCACAGAAGCAGGCACAGGCTCCGGGCTGCCAACAGGAGATCCAGCTGCAGGTGCCGGTTTGGAACAAGTTTGGAAGGGGATTCAGACAGGCTGTCAACAAGAGATGCAACTGCATCTTCATCTTCCTCATCAGACTCCGGATCCACCGTCTGGAGCTCTGGCTCGTTGGTGAGGATGATGGTTTTGTCGAGGCCCAGAGATCGGCATAGGGCACCGCAGCTGTGGTCCCGAATGAATGAGTGGATACCCTCTCGACCAAAATCACTGATCCCCGAGTTGCTGGACAGCCTTGAGTGAATACTGGAGATTTTGCATTGGAAGGCACTTACCCTTTCGGAGTGTGTGTCGTGGTATCAAAGAGCACGATTATGTCCTGGCCTTTCACATGTGTAGGGGTTCCTACGTGAAAAATAATCAGGTGGATGGGACAAAGAAGAAGAGCTCAATAATTCTTGTTGCTGTGACCATATACGAAAATGTGCAAATGCATGAATGGTCTGGGCGCAAAAGGCTTGACGACGTGTTTGATGGTTCAGAGTAAAGATGAAATGCTCGACGCAGTAATGGGATGATCAAATTTTGTTCCGTACTATACTAAAAAAATGTGATATTTTCTATCAAAACTGAGTAGGCCGATCAAATCTACAGGTGCCAATACAGTGTTACCCAAGATCCTATACCTATCGGTCAACATTTGGCCTAGATCGTGCTGGATCAAGCCAAAATCCTCTTATCTGTTTGATGTTGTGGAAATAGGATGTGACCAAATCACGCCGGGCATCGATATCATCGGATATGCAATCTAATCTACATCCCCGACACGTGAATCGCTGCAGTGGGAACTCGCCCCGCCACAAGAGGACGAGGCGCCGCCCAATTTCGCCTAGCGCGCCCGACTGAATGCGAACGTGGGAGTTCACTGGGACGCAAAAGTGATTAGGGGGTCGCGGCGGGCGGGGATAGGTGCTTATCAGATCGCCGGCGGACCGTCTCCTCTGCCCTTTGCCCTACTCATAACACAGGGAGCCCGACGGACGCCCCTAGGGGTATGCGGGGCGATGCGGGGGAATCCGCTAATTGCGGGGCGGAAAGGAAGGAGCGCCGGCTGGATGGGGCAATTTGCAATTAGTGCGAGGCAGGGGGTTAGGTGCGAAGATATATGAGCCCGTGGCCGCACCCAGCTGATCGAGCTTCGACTTCGTTTGCTGTTCCACTTATACGCCGCCTCGGTCTCGAAGGTCCCCGCCCGCGCAGCATCGGCATCTGCGAATAGCACAGCACGGGCTACGAATAGCGCTTCGCCGCCGCAATCCAGAATCTCGAGAAGACTTATACCAGGACCGAACCGAACCCTCCCTGGAGGTCCCGCTCGGCGTACACGGCTAGAGCTCGAGGTTCGGGCTGTGTTTGTAAGGTTCACATGACGAAAGCGCACACCATGACAGGGCATTACCAATGCGATCCTTACCAATGCGACCTTTACCAATCCATGGCTTACTGAGATCACACTTCTCACCTCAAGCCTTCCTCTATTTCAAACGACATCTCGCTACTAGTGGGCTTCAGAAACGGTAGACTCCCCCCGCTGTAACCCGTTCACTTCGCACTCAGATGGCTAGCCCCCTCTATATCGACTCCACTCCTAAGGAGGTCTCCTCAGCCTCCGGGCTGCACCTGATCACTCAAAACACCCCCAACGGCCAAGCGACGCAGATCCTCCTCGAGGAGCTCGAATCCGCATACGGCACGCCGTTCACCACCACCGTCATCGACATCAGCACGAACGAGCAGAAGAAGGAGTGGTTCCTCCGGCTCAACCCCAACGGGCGCATCCCCGTCGTCGTCGACAACACGCGCAGCCCGCCCTTCCCCGTGTTCGAGACCTCCGCGCAGCTGCTGTACCTCGCGGACCATTTCGACAAGGACCACAAGTTCAGCTTCACAGACCCGCTGGAGAAGAGCGAGGCGGAGCAGTGGATATTTTTCTGGCACGGCGGGGGCGCGCCGTACCAGGGTAATTTGAACTACTTCTCGCGGAACTCGCCAGATAATGATTGTATGTGTCTTTGTTCTCCTCCCTTTTCATTTCATTTCCTTCACTTCTTTTCAATTTCATCTCATTTTATTTTATGTCATTTCCCAACGTCATCTATCGAACACGCATGCTGATATAGATTCCTAGTCGGCATTGCCCGTTTCAAAAACGAAACCCTCCGCGTTTTCGGGGTGCTCGAGATCCGCCTCAGCGGAATCTACGCCGCAGACAAGCAGCCGCGCCACTATCTAGTCGGCGCGGGCAAGGGCAAATATAGCATCGCGGACATCAAGACCTGGACGTGGATCAAGTATTGGCCGGCCCGATTTACACAGGACGAGATGAAGGAGTTCCCGTATTTGCTCGAGTGGGTGGAAAGAATTGCAGCGAGGGAGGTAGTGAAGCTGGGCATTGGGGAGAAGTACGTGAAAAGGTCTTCGTGAGTTTACGTCATATCAAAATCGTCGTTTCTGTACCAATAGTTCTGAATTTTTGAAACCATGGTTGTCAATTTATAGTGAGCTTTGAAACGCGAATCAATTTTAAGCGAGAGGAGTCGCTCAGACTTTGGGACAGAGCGTCTTAAACCGCGAAAAGCAATCTTCAGAGCAGCTCAGACGACTGTTGACCTTCGGTGTTCGCACTACGATCGATTTCCCAGTCCTACGGCACCCAGTTACACAACCACAGAGCCCACAAAGCCATTGGGCAGCCGAGGTGTAGGGAACCTAGCGAGAAATTGAATATAGCACATTTGCGTCGACGCTGTGATTCGAAAGCCCCGCTGCTAAGTAACCGACAATGCCACCGAGAGAGGTGAGGTTTAAAGTTTTGGCAAGTGGCGATGGCCGGATCCTTCATGTTCTTCAAGGTCGACTCGTGTTCTCGGAGTAAGAGGCCTCGAGACGGCGGCGTGGAACGGCAAACCTCTGTACGCCGACTTTGGTTTCAAAGGGGAAAGATCGTTCTAACAATCGTCAACACTGCTGGCTCGCCACAGCCCGTCACGCTCCCTGGAGTGTTACCTAGAATTTTCCACGCATCCCGGTTGCCTTCTCCCCGATTTTCCTGTCGGTTTCGTCTTTGTACAGATATAGAAGAGACTGCAACTTCGGGCTACGAACCCGCAATGATCGAAATCTTCAAACGCAAGTGGAATCAGGTCCCACTGCATCAAATTGCGCTTGTTTCTTGATCACGACGATCTCTTGAGATTTTCGCTCTCTAAACGAGGATTTCTTAACGATTTAGCTATGGTCCTATAAGTATTGATATCCATGCCAAGCTCAAGGCCAATTCATTTTACGGTATGTTTCAATTCTAACACAGACACAGCAATACATCCTTCGCGTACTCAGTGAAACAGGCACCCGCTTCCGTTGATATCCGATGAAACATAAACGGCAACATGTCACCGCAGTACTCTGGGTCTACCAAGGAATATGAATATATACACGGGAGACTCTCGCCGATTAATTCTTTCTCTCGGACCCCAATGCTCACCCTCACGCTCCTCGCGTCAATGTCGCTCGCCTCTGTGCGGGCATATGTCTGGCCCTCGCCACAGCTCGACGCGCTCGAGGCGATGCGCTGGGACCAGAACCGATTCGGTATCGCCCCGCTCATCAGTCCCTGCGACGTGTTTTTCTTTGGGCCAGCAAATTCCGGGCGCTCGAACGCGGCGGACTGGATTCGTACGGTCGGTCCCTCCCCTTTTTCCATCCAGTTATAATTTTACCAGCTAGGTTTTCTTTCTCTCTTTTGCTTTATGTAGGCGTACCACGACATGGCGACGTACAATATCACAGACGGGACGGGGGGCATGGACGCGTCGATCCGCTTTGCCGCGGAGCAGGCTCGGCCGGAGGTGCATTGCCCGTCCGCTCGCACTGCAATCAATACTGAGGAATTGATATTCTCTGTAGAACGCCGGCGACGGTTTCGCCAACACCCTCAATGTACAGCAAGCCGTGTCAAACCGTTATGTTTCCAGTTCGTTGACATCTTACATTGATCGTCCGTGGCCTGAATGAGTGCCGTCCCCAGTCGCCGACGCCCTCGCTCTCGGCGCAATCATGGCCGTAGAGAACTGCGGCGGCCCGGAAATTGCCTTCCGCGGCGGCCGCGCCGACGCAGCGGTACCCGATCAGCCGGGGGTGCCCGAGCCGCAGGAGGGACTGGACTCGCATATTGGGAGCTTTTCGAGGCAAGGATTTACAAAGGAGGAGATGATTGGGCTAGTTGCGTGTGGGTGAGTGGATGTCTTGCTACTTGCAAAGCTGTCGGTGTGGATGAACTAAATTTAACTGACTTGCTCGCTTGGTTTTGGTAGACACACATTCGGCGGCGTACAACACGCGACCTTCCCCACCATCGTTCCCGACCTGCACGACCCAAATAACGTCGATTCTGTCGCCCATTTCGACACCACCAATACGCATTTTGACAACAATATGTGCGTTCGTGCGACGGCTGATCTCTTAATTCAATTGTGATCCCGCGTAAACTGAGCCTTCATCCCATTTTTCTTGCAGTGCAACCGAGTACATCTCTGGCACGACACAAAACCCGCTCGTCGTGGGTCTGAACGATACGACGAACTCGGACAGGCGGATCTTCGGAAGTGATGGGAATGCGACGATGGAAGCGTGCGTATTTGCTTCTTCCCTTTCCTAATTCCGTACTTCCTTCCTTCATGGCTTCCTTGCTTCCTTCATTTTAACACTTCCTCTTCAACCCCGCTATCCCATCGCTCCGAATGTGCACGCTGACCTGGAATTTAGATTCGCCCAGTCACCCGACCTCTTCGCCTCAACATGCGCCAACCTCTTTGCGCGCATGGTCGACACCGTGCCGAAGGGTGTGCAGCTCACGGATGTCATTACCCCGCTTCCGGTCAAGCCGAATAGCATCAAGCTGATATATGACGCGGCGACGGAGACGATTGCGTTTTCCGGGGAAGTGCGGGTGCGTGATTCTTTTTGGTTTAACCTGCCACATTCAATCAACATCTGTTGTTGAATAGCTGTGGGACGTCCCGGAAAACCCCTCCCGCGTCGTGCGCATGCTGTGGGACGACCGCTCGGGCTCGACCAGCACCGCCAACAACATCACTCTCAGCACAGGCAGTATCATCCCCATCGGCAGCCGACACACCGCAACCTGGTACTTCTTCAACCCCTTCCCGCTCTCCGCGTCCTCTGGCGTCTCGAGCATTCGCTTCGTCGTGGACGGGAAGCTGGAGGACCAGCAAGGCAAGGGCTTCGCGGTAGAGGATGATTTGATGTTTGCGAGCAGCTCGTGCTCTGCGCCGGCGGGGGGTAAGGGGACGTTCGACATTGCGGTAAGCCTGCGCTGTCTCTTCCGTCGTTGATCGTGGAACCCGCTGACCCACACTCGGCGCGGCACAGGTGCGAAAAGACGTGGCTCTGACGCGCGTATACCTCGAGCAGACGTCGCGCGATAGCACGAGCCGCCCCATTATCGTCGAGATCGACATGACGCCAAAGCCCGTGGATCCCAGCAAGGCGTACGCGATATGGAGCGCTGATGTTTCGAGTACGTTCGAGTCGTACACCATTGGCGCGGAGGTGGGCGGTGTGAAGATCACGCGGGGAATGGGGATGTCGCTGAATCAGTTTGGAGAGTGTTCGAGTTGAACGAGTGGAGATTTTTTTGACTATGAGCAGGGAAGAGCGGCAAGATTTTTAAGAATAATTGTCTTTGTGGGTAATCTAGGGCCAGAGGAATATATCTTAATTTTGGACCTGGTTTTCAACACGCGCGTTGGATGGAAGCCGCACTAGGACGTCGGGACCAGAGATGAGCCAATGGGTCTCACAGCGAGGAGGGCGAAAGTGGAGGAAATCTAATGTGAGTACGCATAAACTACGAGATACAGGGCAAATATTCCCCAAATGTCACAAGCTATCAGTCCAGCCCCATCGTTTACTTTCCGTGGCTGGCTAAGTTATGAAGTCGATAAGGCCCTTGTAATTTACATATGAACATAATGAGCTTGCAACAGGTTTAACTCTGCATGCCATTCTATTCGTTCAGAATCAAATAAATGCAGAGGGAGTTATTACCTACTTGAACTTGGATGGCGCGCGGGATTCACGTGCATTTAAATAGCTGACAGTGCTGTAATTCATTGTCGCGCGCTCTAGACTGGAGGGATCTCATCGACAGTGTTGCATCTCACTGCTTGCTCGCCAAGGAGTCTGAGTGTGAGTGTGTTGCAGTTGCTTGATCCCTCCCGAAGTACTAATACCGAGATAAATTTTCTGTATTGCTGAAACTCGCTCAATACAATGACATGAAGCATCTTATAGATTTTCCTGAGTGGGCAGCCTTGCCCGCGCCATTCTGACCGTTGCTGGTAAGTCATTTGTCGCCACAGAGAACTCGGAAATTGATTATATCATTCAGGCTCGGCCGCCGCCATTGAAAGAATCTTTTCCGGTGAAGAAGGAAAGGTTGATCCACACGGGGACCGAGGCCGTGTCAAGGTCGTGCCAGTAGTGCCGAGCCTTAGAGCCAATGTCTCCCTCGTGCAAGCACGAGAAAGGCTCTACAAGTAGAACTGTCAGAACAGAAAGATTAAGGAAAAACTTAGCTCAATGTGTTGTGAAACTCGGTGTGCGCGGGAGCTCAGAGTCGAAGTGGGTGTATTAGGATGGTGGTGGTACGATGGAAGGGTGTAGAATATTACATAAAGGGACAGCTGCTCCCGTTCTCGTGGGACACCAGAGCCCGCCAGCGACATGTGGGAAATATGTGAAACAGAGAAACATATGTAAAGTGGCCATTCTGAATCCTTCAGCGAAGCCAGCTTCTCAGCTCATTGAACACCGGGAGACGTGCAAAGACGGATAGGGAGATATATGCTGCCCCGCTCAGCGCCAGATGTGGGTGCCCAAGCCACTCCGAAATTGATCCCCGGCACGATCCGAGGGAGTATGTCACAGTCAAGACTTCGCGTCCAATTCTACTAGAGAGTGGTGTCTCGAAGGTAATGGAATAAAAGACTAAGGAATACATGTTGACTAACTATTCTACTTATACTGTTCACGAGAGTGTGAGAGACATGTATGTAAATATATAACACAAAGAGGTTTACTACCGGATCGTGATTGAGGACGTCAAACATCAATGTCAATGTCAAAGGGGAATCAAAAGGAAACCTATTGTATCCCGTAACCGTCGCTGCTATCTTTAGCCAGCGTTCTCGTAATCCTCATATGTCATGCCCTCTGGAGAGGCACTCGAATCACCTGATCGCTCGGAGAGCTTTCATGTGATGGCGTTGTCACGAGATTTGGCTTAAATTGTGACAGAGTAACGGCGTTGAAGCTAACATTTGCGTTGGGATTGCTACGAGGTGCGTGATATGGAGGAACCGAGGTGGAGAGGATGTAGGGAAAGAATAATAAAATGCTGTAAGTAGTATAGTGTCAAACCTGACCGTGTATGAGCGCCGAAGTGCATGATGTCCAACAAAATAGGAATTGTGCAACTTGGCAGTGCAAAGCGACGGAGCTTGGGCGTGCAGCTGCGAATGAACTGAGAGGTGAGGGGAGTGAAGGAAATATGCTCAAGAGGAAAATCAGCAAGATGGGATGGACAAATAAAATGGAAAATGGACGCGCTGTATTGATTTATTTGGTTGACGCATGCAACTGGCGCGTGACACGAAGGCGCAAGTCGCACTTCCACACCGGCAGTCGTGATACCATCCCCATGCGGACACCTTCTGAGCCTTGATAATGGTCGAGAAACTCTTTCGTCTTGCTCGCACTGCGGCCAAGGATATTCTCAGAGACACTCAGATTGTGCTTAAATAACCACCTTTCTGTCTTCCCGTCGCATATAAAGTTTTACAAGTCATGATTTGACTTGAGTGTGACAAGATGCTATGTCCATCTAATGAGCTTGTTAGACCCTGAAGTGAGTTGTGCAAGCGACCTCTGAGGGAAATGAGTGAGAATTGCACAGACCATGAAAACTGACAGCCTCTAGCGGCCCGTGACGGCTGTCCTGTCACCCGTCCCATTCCGCAGAGATTTTTGAAAGCACCATGATGGGACGGGTTTACCCATTGCCCATCCGTCAAAACAATGGCCGTGTCTGTCACGGCTATGGCACACAGCCCTACGGGGGGCGAGGACATGGGAGAGCAGCCGTAATTGCTCCGGTGGAGTGGGTGCAACCCACTCCTGATCAAAGGTGGGATGAGGAGTGATTGCAGCAGGGGCTGTTACATAAAGAGTTTAGTAAGAAATCCCACTCGTTTGGCTCGAAAGCAGGTTGAGGATTTGTGTGATTTGGTCATGGGTAAAAGTCTCGAGATCCAACCCAAAGCTGAACGATTCCATGGGCAGCGCCGGCGCGGGGTTGAGCTGTGGTATTGTGTATGAAGGAGTCCGGAATAGAAATTCGGTGTAATATCATTGTGGAGGACTGACGCAGTGACCAACAAGGATACTACTCGAACAATCCAGACTTCAGATTGCCAAGTAGCGTATCGTCCGTGCTTCACAACAGGAATGCAAACATGACAGCCTACTAAAACTGCGGAGCGACTTCAATCAACTCCCATGAAAACTTCTCTAAGCCAAGGATCATCAGGTCTTGATAATCCACTCAATATCTGCCTCTGTAGCCGGGATATCCTGCACTCCATACACCGCAGCAAAAGGATCAAGATCGGGGTTCGCCTGCCGATTGTACTCCATGGTATTGCACACAAGCTGCGCCTTGTCCTCACCGTACACCTGCCCAATCCACGCAATCATGCCGTCTGTGCCTGCGCTCACCCCGCTCGTCGTCCACACGTTGCCCTGCAGCACCCAGTGCGCGTTCGCGACCCAGTACGTTGCCTTGTGCCACTTCTTTTCGACGAAAAAGTAGTTCCACGCGGACTTGTTGGTGGTCGCGGCTAAACCCTCGAACGTGGATGGGACTTGCGGGTCCTTGCTTGATTGAAAAGCCGCGAGATTGCCCCCTGTGCAGACGGTGAAGAGGTATTTGTTCTGCTGGCCCTTGACGTGGGAATTGTAGAACTTTTGCACAAAGTCGATGACGGCTTGTCGTTCAGAGTCGGGAGGTCCTAAACCACCCGGCACGATGAGCATGTCTACTTCCGACAGCATTTCCTCGTTGTCGAAGGTCGTGTCTGCTACAACGGACTGGCTAAACAAGCTGCCCAGGCCTTTGGATGGACTTCTGCAGATTGGGTTGGTTGAGGGGCCGAAGGTGATGCATTTCATCGGGGTTTCGTCATCGGCGAGGTTGCGGGAGATCTGGTTAAGTGCTTCGACGGGCCCGAATACGTCAAGGACCTCGAACTGGGTATAGAGTACTATCCCAAAGGTGCGGGGCACGTCTTTGGCTGTAGTTGGGTTGAGATCCGTCAGCTTGAGTTTTGCTTCCTGAGGAATGCATGCAAAACGTACGAAGTCTCAAGCCTGCAGGTGCCATTGCGTATCAAATTGATCGATGAAATGGATATGGACAGAGAGGTTTAAAGCTAGTGAAAATGACGGGAAACCAAATAGAGCCATCTAATACCGTATTGAACGGATGAGCCATCTCGAATCAAATTATGGGAGGATGGGGTAGATTGGTTTAATGATGACATGCATAATAGAAGAGAACCGACCAACTGACAGTTTTTTGCGAGAAGTGCGGCTGTCGTGACATTTGGCAGAGATACCAGACCCGGCACAAAGCCGGTGAGACACGGAGGGAACCCTCGATTATTATCATTCAGGGATTACTCCGTTGGCGGCGGCGCAACGGGACGGAGGTGTTTCAGATGCTTACCGAGAGGGAGGTTTGGGTAAATTACAGGTGCCCCGGCGGTTTTCCTGGCCCAGGGGCTGAATTATTTCTGGTGGAGTTGATGAATGGTAGGTAGGGTGCGTGCCGAGAACCTACGACTGTGTCTCGGAAGAGTATCGATCCATGGACAAAAACAGGGGAATAATGGAATAATCCCCATGGAGCAGATAGTTTTTGCAACAAAGTCTGGGTAATCGGTTCAACTTCCTATACTACTAGGCATTGACAGAATTAGGCATAATCAAGCCTGTGTCGCGTATCAACGCTAGCACAGTCAGCCCTGCGCAATGATCAACGTGTATCACTGCATTTAGGCTGGGCCTAAACTTCATCCGTGTTTAGGTACCTACACTGATTTTGGCAGGCCTAGGCATATGTGTCTAGGTCACATTAGCCTTCGTCGCGAGACCGGAGAAAGAGGTGGAAGAGACAGCGGAGAGTGTTTGGGATCAAATATTATTTGGGTCTGAAAGCTCTCGAGCTGATCATGGATCAGGCTCAAGCCAGTGGGGCAAAGTTCCAAAGGGCTAGAGGCTCGAAAGGAGCGGAGTGTGCATGAGCCATGTGGAGTTGTTGTGATAGATGGAGGATTTGGGATATGGGATTTTCGATGTAGAGTGGGTACGCATCGCTGCGCCAGCGGCCGATGAGCTGTATCTCGTAGTTGTTGTAGCCAGCGGAGGCGGCCCCGGACGCTGCGCCGCGATGAAAGCTGTGACTGGCAAAGCCGGTGGGGTTGAGGCCAGCAGCCTTGAGGGCAGTGCGGAGCCCCGCAACAAAGTCCCTGTAGTGGAGGGCCTTCCCATCTGCGCGCTCAAAAGGGGGGCTGATAGCATTACACGGGAGCTCGGTGAAAAGACACTTGACAGTGGCCACGGGGCACGACATGTGCCCGGGTGCAGCAGCCATGGTGATGGTGATGCCCTTGTGGAAGGGGATGGTTGCTCTTTGAGCCGGGGAGAGAGAGGGTGATGTACGTGCAGTTATTGAAGTCGGGGAAGAATTGCACGCTGCCACAGGTGAGATTGAGGCTGGCATGTTTGCCAGAACCACCGACGGTGATTTCTCCGGACCCAAGAAGGCCGGCATAGGCGAGGCAGTAGGCGGCATAGAGGGCGGCGTGGCCGGGTACGATGCCTGGACGGAGTTGTGCGAGGAGCGCAAGGAGGATGGAGCGAGTGATGGGCTGGACGGGTTTCCGGTCCTTCTCACCATGGAAACACTTGATGCCGCGTATGAGGCACTGCACGATTGGGGACTCGCCAATGGAGAAGGGGAGATCAGCGTCGATGTGGAGGGAATGAACAGCAGAGAGGTATGCCTTAATTGTTTTGGGCTGCACTTTGCCACTGAGACTGGCAACCCAAGACATGACAGCGGGCTGTGTCGTGGGAAGGATGGCGCCGTTGATGTTGTACAAGCTGTGGAGCTTAGTGAAGTTAATAAAAGACCATTGTCCGGTGGAGTAGGTGCGCCGAGTGGTCGACGCGAGCCCGTGCCAAAGGTAAAATGAGGCGGTCTTGGGCCACATGGGGTACTGTTTGTACCACCAATCCGGAGGTGTTTGGAGGATGGCTGTCGGTCGAGGTAGGGAGTGAGATCAAACATGCACATGAAAGAAAAACGAGAGGTGGCATCAGCAATCACTTTTTCGGAAGAAGATAACTAGACAGATGAAAATGTAAAATTGAGCCGGCATGCGAGGGCTAGAAGTTGGCGAACGAGCTCCATTGTTGGCGTCGACCTGATGGAGAAGTTGGTAATAGCATTGTGGACGGCCTCGTTGTCAACGTGGAAAACAACGTGCAGCCCCGAGAGCCGTTCGCCCCAGCAGAGGACAGTGTACACAATGGCCAGCATCTCCTTAACCTGTATGTGGTGTGTGCGGTGACACCGTGGGCATCGGGCAGCAAACCAGTTTGACTCGAAGTGGCCCCCAAGCCCCTTCGTGCCACTGGCATCCGTGTAGATGTGGACGGTGGGGCGTTTGGGAGTGATGAGATGGATCCCGTTCCATTCTGACGCAAACATGTTCCACCATGTGATGTCGTGGCGTGCACCTTTTGAGACCTGCCGCCGAGAGAAGGGGGTGCTGAACTCTGATTGGAAGTCGTAAAGGCCTCGGAGGAAGGCGCGTGAGGTGGGGATGACCTGTGAGGCTAACTGCAGGAAACCGGTGAGCTCCTGGATGTCGCGGGGCTGCACGTGCGTGCGGTGTGACCAAGAGGAGAGGAGTTCTTTGAGGTACGCAATTTTTTCGGCGGGGAGGTGGGCCTCCATCCGAGCGGTGTCGAGGTTGATGCCGAGGAACTCAAGCTTGGTCGCGGGCCCAAGTATTTTGAGCAGCTGGAAGTGGAGGCCCAGTTGACTGCCGAGAGCCAGAGCCTATTCCTGGGCGCGCTGTATCTTGTCAGGAGGTATTTCGGGCGCGAAGATTTTCAGGAAGTCATCAAGGTAGTGACATACGAAGGCAGGGAGGTGGCGTTGAAGAATCCAATGCAACGCCTCGGCGAAAAGGTTGAAGATATATGGTGCGGATCGACAACCAAAGCCAAGGACGACATCGTAGGAGAATTTCTGCTCCCACATGAAACTGAGGAGGTGTCAGTCCACATGTCGTATGGGGATGTGGCAGAAGGCGGACTCAGGGTCAAGTTTGACGAGGAGGGAGCCGCGTCCAGCAGTGACGATATCGGCAATTGCGCAGTCAATCATGCCATACCGAATGGAGGCTTTCAGGGATACCCTCGTTGACGGAGCCGGCATGGCCATGAGAGGTGATGGATTCGGCGGACCTTCGTGGAGCGCCTACGGATTAGCGCGCCCAGGGGTGAGCAGCGGAAATTCTCGAACGGTGGTTCGAGAAACAGACCGGCAGTCCGCCCATTGGCGACTTGCACGGTGATGTCTGCAGACAGAGCGGCGGTTGTGGCGGGTGAACCGAAGGCAGACTTCAGATTTACGCACGCTTGCAAAGATTCTTTATCACGCGTGAACCCTAGATTTGCACCATGCCGAATAATTTGAATTAAAGCAGATACAAACTTTTTGTCGGGATAGTCACATAGGTAAAAAGTCCATGCATCCTCGTTGAGGGCAGATGATACGGTTGGGATTAAAGGTGCGTCGGCAGGGGGACAATTGACCCACGTGTCGGTAGTCGGGCAGATGGGAGGAAGTGCGAGCTCGGGGAAAGAGTCGGCATGAGGTAGTAAGGCAGAAACCATTGCGAGGGAGCTAAGTTGGGCAGGTTCGTCTGCCGGTGGGCTGTGACTAGGGAAGGACACGGGTACGGGTCAACCCGCCGGGTTTTCGGGTCGGGTCGGCCCGGGTACGGGTACGGGTTCCAATTTTAGTGGACCCGAAACCCTCGGGTACACCGCGGGTCTGCAAACATTGACTTTTTTATTGAATTTAACTCATTTCGAGGCCATTGAACATGGCTACCAGCCATCAATGGTGCTCGCAAGCTTTTGTTAAGCACCTGTCGCATTTAAAAACGTCAATCAGTGAACAAATTTCATGCTTTGAAGGTGTTGAACCTTCTCAGCAGTCTTCGGCAAGCATAATCCGATCAATTTGGACAACCCGTGAACCCGCGGGTTCAGGTTCGGGTTTTCCGGGTTCGGGTCCGGGTTGACTGATTTATACCCGTACCCGTACCCGTGTCCATCCCTAGCTGTGACGAGATAGCGGTGGTGACGGAGATGAGCTACTCGTCCGGCCAGCCCCCTACTTGTGCTGTGTGAATGAGTGGTCCTTGCCGCAACCTGGAGAGGAGCAGGCGTGGATGCAATTCCAAGCACAGGGACTGATGCACTTGCTGGCGTTGTAGTTCCGGCAGGGTTCCATAGCGCCAGCCAACTGGGGACGCTTCGGCCCCTTACGCGCAACACTGATTGCTTTGTGATGGGGGTAGACGTGCAAGCTAAGAAGCGCGATATCCAGGGAGCTCCAGCCCTCATATGATCCCGTAAGCATATTGCCGCACCTCCAATTAAAGAAAAGGGTGTGATATTCAAACACCGCTATCCAGTCGTACTCCGTGGCGAGGGTAGCTATGTGTGTGAGATATCGGTAGAAGTAGACGCAGGGTGCAATAGCCTTGCTCTGCGTGAGGTGGGCCGTAAGAATGCCGAAGTAGTTGTTGAGGGGGAGGATGACAGAGTTAAAGTTTTTGTATGTCTTGTGCTTTGAGACATTCATCTCGAATGTCCCCGCAGCACGTAGGATGGCTCCGAGTCCTTAATGCGCATGTCGAGCTTGTACAGGTCTGAGGCCTTGAGCTCGTGCGTGATGACCGCTGTGATGCATGCCGGCTTGATATCAGGAAAGAGGGAGCGGATGGAAGGTAACACACCTGCGGGCGAGTGGCAGGATGAAAGCCTGCGTAGTACAACCAGCGGTTGCGGCTTGCTGTTGGCCTGTAGTGTATCAGATGCAGGTGCGGTCACCTGAGGAGACTGCTTCTGTTGTTCGAACTGCGCAGCGAGCACCTTGACGACTGTGTTTGCGAGGGTGGTGGCATCAGGAAGCGCGTCGAGGCATGCCTCCAAGGACTGGAGTTGTGTGGCCAGGCCAGCAAGCTCAACATCTGGCGCCGGATTGCTGGGGTCCGCTCCAGGGGTTGCCATGGGGGATGTGTTGGGAAAGGTGAGGTTGGTGAGGGGAGATGATTTTTTGGGGGATGGGGGGCTTGGAAGTGGAGGAACTCGGATCGTCAGCCGGGGGTGAGCGCGCTCAGTGGCATGATTAGCTGTGTGAAGTGGTGGTCCCAAGGATGTGGTGCTTGGCTTTATTACAGTGCCGTTGGCGATGCCGGGTCATAGAAGGTGGGCACGTGGAGTAGCTGTGAGGTGAAAGCGAGGCCCGAGAGTCCGGTGACTTCGAGCAAGGAAAAGAAAAGAGTCAAATTAATTGTATGCGATGACGGCAATGATCTGGATAAGCTGCGAGCACAGTGTGAGATGTGGATGTCTACTGCTGCAGCTCGCAGGCATTATATACTGTAGGGAGTATAAGGGCGTAGTGTGGCATGAATGGAACGGGACGTTTAGGGAGGTACCCTGAATGTTCGAGGAGAGAAAACAAGGCAGCGGCAGTAAGCGAGAATACAATGTCAACGAGCGAGTCGCGTCGCGACTGCGCGTCGTGTCGGTCGTGGCTTGTTTGCTAACGATGGGCAATCCCCACACTACCACATATTGCCCTCCCATAGTCACCGCGTGACTAGGCCTGTCTAGGCCCTAGCAGACACCGGTGTCCCGAAGTCAAAAAAGAGAGTGCCACCATTTGGGTGCCATTAATCGTGTGGAGACAGCGCACAAAGATTAGGCTAGCTGAGAAGTCGATGAATTTGCTTGTCGCCAATACAGGTGTATTATGTACATGTGTAAAAGCAGTGCAAAGGATTGCCATCGCAACAAGCTGATTATTGCAAAAGGTCGAGTTGTGGAGTCAAGGCTTTGAGCAAGACAGATATGTGGCTAGGGAGCAAAGCTCAGCTAGACAACATAGACGAGGCGACATTGGCACAGCTACTTCGCGCTCAGCAACACCATGTCTAAGCGGTGGCTATGTGGCCTAGACAGGCGTGATCTGGACCCCTAGGCACAAATAGACACACATAGCACTGCCTAGTTCGTGCTCAATCATTCTGTGTTTCGACCGGGCCTTAACGCAGTGTATGTGACACGATGGGCATACCAGATCTCCATCAATATGTACATTGCGTCGAGCCCGGTCTACGCAACGCGCTTGTTTGGTGGTGTCGGTCTACGTATGACATCAGGGCTGATCGCTGTGCTGGTAATACCTCTTGTCTCCTCACCACTATCGACGCCCACCCTCCTCCTCTCGCCGCCGTCTTGAATCAGCTGCTCGGCCCGTCGCTCGACCGCACAGCTCATGGCACTGAGATATGCTGTACATGCGGAGCAACGTACGCTGAAGAGGTAGTGAGCTGGGGTAGCACCGTAAGCGACGCGGTATATCGTTTGCGATTACTAACTGGATGAAGCAATGCCAAGTTCACCGCAGGGACCTACATGCCACTTATGAAAGGGCCTGTAAGGGGCGTTAAAGTGTATGGGTAAATCCCACCTAAGAGGGGTATGCTCAAGGTAGTCTTTCGTGAAGGGTTTGTGCTTCTCTTAGTCATTGAATCAATTATTCCAAATTGGGCAGAATCTCGTGACCTTCTGTCCCTTCCTCCGGCTACAAACGTTCTGTATGCGCTAACCAATCCACTGAACACGTCGGCCTGGACACACACCCCAAGAACCCTCTGAGGACCTGTGATAAGCATGAGAAACAGACCATCCAGTGGCTAGGACACTAGAAAGTCCGAAAGAAGTACAGCATCTCGACGCTCTCTTGGGCCGGGAGCTGGCCCCAGTGCTCAGGACGCAGTACCTACTACCGTTCCTGTGATGGGGCTGCTGGATGCAGACGTGAACACACCTGATTGGACTGATTTGGAGCCACTGTCTGCACCTTCAGCACCTTCGCCGCCACCTAGTTTATTTCATCCTCCAAACCAACCATCGTTACATGTAGTGTTGCTGATGTCCGGTTTGGTCCGGTTTTTTGTCGAAAATCCGAACCCTGATGATACGCTGGCAACTGACCCAGCAGTGTGGGAAGTGAGCAGGAATAGTGCAATGCAGGAGTGCTGAAGGTCGAGACCAACAACTAACTACCACAAAACCACCAACCAAACACTAAACCACCGCAAGACAGAAGTCATTGTGTTGTTTGTTCGGGGATGAGACCAAGTATTAGGCCTATCAGATGAGATTTACGGTGATAGTCTTTCTCAAGAATCACTTGTGTAAATGGCCCTTGTCCAAGCGATCCCAAGGATGTTGTCTGCAATCGACTAGATTGTATACACAACACACAGTAGGTCGGCGCTTTTAGGGCCTTCCGGGATACAATGGGGTGCGATTTGATCGCGATATTGGGTTTTATTCGGGCTCAAAGGCCCTTCAGCAAATCGTATCAACTGGGCTCAACGGGCTTTCAACAATTGTAAACGGATCGACTTGGTTGTTGACACCGAGTACAACGGTGTATATGGCCTGGAGCAGATGCAAGAACGGTGCTTTAAACCGTGTATATGGTTGATTTCCATAAAGGAGCACACAACCTATCAACAACTAACTGTGACTATATTCTAGCCTCCAACTAGTCCCAGGTGCGATTGGCTTGTAAACCCCCCAGAATGCACTGGCGAACTATATAAACGCGATTGAACAAGTATAAACTTGTAAGAACTTCCAGGCCAGTAAAACTTCCAGGCTCAATGTATTGTGACTTCCAGGCTCAAATGTTAAACTTCCAGGCCAATGTACTTCCAGGCTCAAATGTTATAACTTCCAGGCTCAGGTGTTTATATCAATCCAAAGGTATATTCACACACTATAAAGCAGACTCTACTGAGCAATGCCTCAAGGCGAACAGAGCACACAATCTAACCAAGCAGCTGGTTGTGACTATTCCTAGCCTCCAACCAGCCACTGGCACGATTCGCTGCTGTTCCCTCTCGTGCAGGCGCCCTTATATACTGTTTCTATACATGATTACAAACAATGATTACACTACTCGCTGATAAATAGAATTTAAAAATAGCACGCAATCCGGAATATCTCATTCCCATGACCTCTATGATTGGTTGAGGGCCCTCCCACATTCGTGGATGACTCCTCCTTGCTGATTCACAGCAGAACCATATGACTTGTACCTCCGATCGGTCGGAATATAGGTGCGAACGGTCATACTCCAGGGTATATAGTGTTCAGAACACCTTCGAGGTGTCTTATATTGTATTTAGGTTTCCTTCCCAAGTCTTGTATGTGCTTTATACAGACTCTAGGTGCTAGTTTACGGCAGTCGAACATCGTTCCGGAGTCTTCTGATCGATATTTGATTCCGTCAACGGAGTCATCCGTGTCCGTTCGGATCCGATCAGACCGGTTACTCGTGTTTCCGGAACCTAGACCCTTCACGTGAGGTGTCGCAGTGCAAGGATCAGTGTCAACATGGTTAAACATCCTGTGGTTCAACCGTATATGCCGTTCTTAGCATGTATACAGGGCTCAGAACCCTTCCCCTTGGATAACTGGGTTGCAAATAATCTTTATTCCTTCCTGACTCGGTCTGACTCATATGGCTGTCAGGTGATGTCCGATGTCCCGGACGGCTTCAACCATGACCCAGGGCCTAGAACGGTCCAGAATCAATGCTGTAGAGGCCAGGCTGGGTGCCTTCGTTGGTCCTACTGAGTGTATATGCTGTTCCGGTCATGGATACAGCCTTCGAGTGCATGTATATGGTGACTGAACACACACACATATGGTCCTAAATGTGGTTTCCTATCTGCCCAGCAACCATACATACTCTTGGTTCGAGTGTATACGCTTGAGGGTTTAGTGTATAGGCTCAACTGTGTACTCTCCAAGTGTCACAAGTTCAATCATCCGAATAGACTTGGATGGGTTTACAGCCATCCAGTCCTATCAGCAACAGAACAACCCGTTCAGATCATCATATATGCCGACTGATCGTTGTATACACTATTCGACCATTGTATATGCCACTTTATAGTGCAGCTATTGGATGTCGATGCCATATCATCTGATACAGTTCTGTCTCCGTCTTGTGTATTTATTGCTTATATGGCCTAGGGATGCAATATATCCCATCTCCTTGCTATGGACTGGCACTCAGTGACTTGTTTACCCTTGGATAGAGGGTTTGCACTGTTCAACCTTAAGGTATTATATCCTAGGTCAAGTCGTATATAGGCCTCAATATGGAGTACCTGATATAAGATCATGTCCCAAGAGTCCTCTGGGTGCCATATATCCTTGACTATCTGCTCGGAGATCACAATAGTCCTCTATCGAGAATGCTAGTACTTTGTAGATATGAAGCATGCACAAAATGCAATTTTCACAGCCAGCTCAGTTCACTGCTTATCACCGAACCCGACCTGGGGTCCGGTTCACTCAAACTTTCCGAACCCCGGACTGGACATTGGTCCAGTCCACAAAGGGTTCGGTTCGGGTTCTGAACAGATTCGGATCCGAATGAACCGCAATTTTTTCTCAACTGATTTTCAGGAGGCAGATGACAAGGTACACAAAATGTAGAGAACCAATGCTGCAAGGATATGTCTCGTAGCCTCCTCTGCAGCCCCAACATGATCATTGCAAACAGCACTTCTCAACAGCTGAAGTGTTTGAAACCAGTCCGCCGGTTGCAGTGCAGAGTTACACTCAGTAACCCATTGAGGAAAGCTCTCTTGGATGCCGTAGCAGAGCCCTGGACAGCGAGATAATCACTCCCAGCATTGGGTACTGAAATCAATGGTGCTGAATATATATAGTTACTGCAGCACCCTTTTCAGTGAAGACAAGAAAATGCTGCCAGTGGCCTCAGCCAAAGCTCCAAGGCACCGGGTGTAGTCAAAGCAAAGCAGAATACATTATATTTTTGGTTCGAACACGGTCCCGGCACAATTACATGGGGCTGAACTTCGTCAAAAAGCAGGTAATTTTCAAGTGGAAAAAGGTGGGTTCAAACATGTCCGGACAGGTTCGCACAGGTTCGAATATTTCCAACAATTCTCGAACCTCGAACTCGACCCGCGGTTCGGTCCGGTTCTTTGCGACTCTTCGAACCTGAATTCGGGTCAGGTTCAGGTCCGGTTCAGGTTCGGAATCGGTTCTGAACCCGACACCAGCAACACTAGTAACACGCCTATGCGATGTATATAAACACGTGATTCAAATATTTTCATTCTTGTGAGGTACTCTCCTACCCTGTGCATCCCATTTTCCTAGGTAACAGACCCTATACCATCCTCTGCGCAACCCCTGCCCTGAATTTCCCCAAAGGAGCACAATTTCGCTCTTCCAATGCTTACAGCAGAGCGCGAATACGGTAATGTCCAATGGCAGCTTGAATGCAAGATAAGTAAGGTACCTCATGATCATGTTGAACTCACTTTGATTGGATGATTGTCTTGCGCATGCGAGAATACCTCCTCGTGATGTTCCTTCCACTGGCTGGCACTGGGACCCAAATAGCACGATATTATGAAGAACAACTCCGACTGACTCAGGGTTCCCCCAGAGGCCGTTACCGTGAAGTAGTGTGGAAGGCGGTGAGACGGCGCTATAAAAACAGGCGCCAGAAAGACGATCTGCTGCGCCACAATCGGCGGTACATCGAAGCCAGTCAAGAGGATGATAACCCAGCACGTACTCGGCAGAAATCAAGGAGTCACTGGTCCACCGACCCATGCAAAACCGACTGTACCTAGCTCTGGGAAACCGGTGCCGGTTCAGCGACCAGGAACTCTGCCGAAATGAATTCTGGGGCAAAGATATTCAGAAAGGTATTTACTCCACCATTTTTGTGAATATTTTAATACTCTGGAAGGACAACCAAAATGTGGCCTGAAGCTAGGACGTGTGCGAAGGCGGCGGCCAGAAACTCGAGAAGTGTTTTTGGAGGGTGTACTGTTAGTGATTCGACCGAAGAAGTAAATGTTCGAAAGAGTGCCGTGCCGTCTAGTAATCTCGAGATACTGTAGTTCAGTATAACAAGCAGGCGAAGAAATTCGCGCAACGGTAGGGGACTAGACTGTCAACCCCGAGACAAGGAAGTTTGTCACTGATGACCTCAACTACATTTTACAACCGCTTTCACAGGTTGGAAAGGCGGACCGTGTCCACCGCTTGTTCCGGATATAAATACGTGGCAAACAGAGCACGAGTCAACCGCTGTCACTTCGCTTTGAAGAAGGAACAAGCTGCATACACTGCAAGCTGCTTTCGCGCCATTTCCCTGTTCAATCTCGAGTCAAAAAAACCTAGCGCAGTTCGGTTGCTGTGTACTGTGACTGCTTCTGTGGCGTCTTCATATTCTCCACGAGATTCGATCGTCCATGCCGTACACGGTCCCGACGGCGGACCGCATGATCTGTCACCTCGATGTCTGACCCATGCAGGGTAAAGCTGACGCCATGCTCTCCCCTCCTTACAGCCAGTTGCGGAACTTAGGGCGCGGCCCTTTGTTTAAAAAAAAATAGATGTTTCGGATATTCAGCTCTACTGAGCTCAGTTCTTCACCGATTCCCTTGAAACTATGATCAATAGATTTGCCCTGCGATTCCGGAGGGAGTGACGTTTGAGAATATGTTAGAAGCGTGGGAATTGCCTTTTTCGGCAGATTTTGAGGCATCTTCTCCTATCAACTCTAGCATTAAATATACAGATCCGATTGGCTTAGTTTTTGGATATATCATACTTACATGTATTACCTAGGTGCCCCTCGAGTGAATTGAGAAATAGATACCGCTGAACATAACAGCATACCTGGTCGATGAAGTGCCGCCGACCTCTTCGCTGATATCGTAGTGCGCGTCCCCGGCAACACTCTTATTCTGGGGACCGGGGAGGAAAGAAAGTTGAGTGGGTGTCCATGCATGGATCCAAAGTAGCCCAATACTCTACCAATTTGCTGCTCCATTCTGTGGTACAAAACATTTCTGCCTTGTTTCTCCACCAATTCTTCGCCGAATTTCAAGGTTCCGGCCTGGTTCTGATCTCTTGATTTGGGGGAAGAACACTATCATATGTCGTCTGCGAAGTTAGCTCTTTCCTGCTGCCTCCACGACCCCTCATGAAGACCTCTAGCTGATTCTGAGCGTCACAATCCGGCCACCTCTATAGCGAAGCCGTCATGTTTTCTCCGGACCTGGATTTAGGTTTATGGATTTAAGACACCTCTCTTTATGTTGTCCCAGGTTTATGGGACCTTCACTCCACGGGTTCTCGATAGCGGTGGATCGCCACCCAAAATCATCACATTTGGGTTGCGCGTCGAGATGAACTTTTTGGGAGGGATTGCGGTATGTGGGGGACATGGCATGCAATTAGATATGTTCAAATACTTCTTTTAGAGTCATCTGGACTTTAATCTGAGGCGAAAATGCACTCTGTATGCTACAGGGGCTACCATTTGGTCCACAAAGGACATTCGGCCACGTTGTCCGGGTTGGAATGGACCTAGTACTGGTAGCCATATGCCTCAGATGTACTGTCTGAATGCATGGAACCATGTATTTGTATCCCTTAAACTGTTATTGATACACTGGGGTGAACAGTACGAGGGCGAACTCACCATTTATCCAGATGGCTGACTAGGCCGTTTATTGCCATTTTGGGGGTACCGCCGAAAATAAATTCAACGAGCGATGAAATCACCATGTAAATTCAGCCAAAATATGTCACCTCATTTCTAGGATGCATACCTTCATCTGAGGGCCCAATTGTTCATATCTACTCAACTATCTCTCTTGCCCTGGGGCCAACAATGCTAAGGTGGCCGGATAGCCAGTCTCTGATACTAATTGCTACCGGCTAATGTACCACCAAAAGAAAAAGAAAAAAAGGACAATCAATGAATTATTAGTATCAGATACAAGTACATTACATGTAAGAAAACTTCGTTCGCAAAGAGAAGTTAGGCTTTCGTTGCCTTATTCCTCAGACCATCTTGGTCATCCAAATGTGTTTCGTCACTTCCTCCGGCCATCTCCTCAGCCTCTTCCAACTTGCGCTCGTCCTGTTTTTGTATCTCTTGCGCTACTTCCTCCCGGCTTGAGTAACCCGGTGGTGCCCATTGACGGGATGTCGACGGTTTGCACGCTGGGTCATTATACATCTAACAGCTGGAGTTGGGTCATGGACGACAAGAAGATAGATTCCTACTCACAATGTCTACCGCCTCCAGAGTGAGATCCGAAGATTCATACAAGAAAAAGTAGACAATCGCTGCGCCCGCGAGGTTGCATGCTGCGAACACAAATCCGTACCGATATGAGATGGCGGTGTTGATGAATGGGGTGAAGAATGCCAAGAGGAAGTTCCAAAGCCAGTTGGACGAAGTTGATAGGGCTGCTTGTTTCGCACGCGTGCGGGTCGGGAAGCTAGATGCGGAAGGTTAGTTCACGAAGGCAGACGAGTCATTCCAAGTCGGTGCTACGAACGTTTCTCCAATGAGGATCCAGACACCCGGAGCCCAGGTGGAGGCGTAGCCAAGGATAAACAAGCATGCGCTGACAATCATGACTAGCCAACAGCGTATTCAAGTTCAGGGATGGCGTTTATGTAAGTGATAGGTGAACACGTACGGTATCCACTCCCTTTGTTAGACAACGGGTCCTTGGCGGTACCCACAGCGGCGAAGACGAAGAGCCAGACGGATTGCCAGATGCCGCCAAAGATAAGTGGCATTCGCCGACCAAACTACAGAGAACGGATGATCCATGAGTCGCGGACGCTTAACGTTATACGCTCGATTTCGTACCCTTTCCATGATGTACAATCCGAGGAATGTGCATAGGAAATTGACAGCTCCCAAGATAATCTGAGTGATAAAGGAGTCTGAGATACCGACGGATTTGAAGATAGTTGCGCCATAATAGAAAAAGTAATTTGCTCCCGTGAGCTGTTGGAACATCTGCAACGTCATTCCTTTGAGAAAGTGAATATCTGTGCCACAGACGCAAATTCAAAGAATCAACCTAGCAAAGTCCGATAGAGTGTTTTGTTGGCAGGCTTGAAACAATCTATCCATCCCCCTTTTACCCTTTCCTCGCGCTCGACAGCCAAGCGGATTTCCTCCAGCTCACGCTGAATGATGGCATGCGTCTTGCCAGTTTCCTTTGATAAACCGCGAGCACGAGCGAGGGAGTGTTCGGCTTCCTCTAATCGGTGTTGCTTTGCTAGCCATCTATAGACGAGTATGAGCGAGTGGCTGTACAAGGGACTTGTACGCTGACCTGGGTGATTCGGGCATTGTAAGGATACCGATTCCAAGTATGAGCGGCCAGAGAATGCCGATGGCGACAACCGTCCGCCAGGAGCCGGGTCCTGCAATGCCACGAGCACCAATGGAAATGCAGTCTTTGCACTGCGATTAGAATTGTGGGGAAGAGGTATGAGGAGGTAACTGACAAGCAACAAGGATGCCGAATGTGATAAACAGCTGATAGGTAGCGGTAAGGGTACCACGAATTTGATGCGGTGCAGTTTCTGCTTGATACTGAGAATCGACGGTTAGAATAGAATACGAAGATAACGGTGATATAGCATCTTACCATGGGCACTGCTGCACTAAGTGCGCCAACGGCAAATCCACTGATAAGTCGGCCCAGGGCGTATTGCACCCAGGATTTAAAAGCGAGGATTTGGACGAGAACGCCAATGATAAAAACACCGCATTCAACCGTCATTGCATACCTCCTACCAAGGAAATCAGCGGTTCTGTGCCCTTGTTCAGCAAGTTAGATGAGGAAATGACTTGGAAACACCTACGGTGCTCCCATCAACGCCCCGAATAACGTTCCGATGCTGAGGAGAGCGACGATTAAGCCAGCGCGGACATTGGAGAAGGCGCATGTGGACACGTCGCCTGGGGGCGTGCACTTGGCGAAGCGTAGCAAAAAATCGTTCATGAGAAGGATGTCGGATATCTGGCCTGTGTCATACTAGAAGAAAGATGAACCAAGAATGAGATTGGAACTTTTCCGACACATGCCAAACGCACACCGAATATGAAACCCCCCATAGATGCCAACAACGCGAGCATAATCGCGACCCATCCTATAGGAACGCCCTGACTGATGCCACCATATGTGAGTGAATGTATTATGAGCTTAGATTGGTACGTACGCGTAGAACAACGCCATTTTTCGGATAGATGAGTGGAAGAGGAAGTATTGGACGGTTTCGATGTGGGGTTTATAAACGAAAGGACTCCACTTGATGTCATGTCTGTGCTGGAGTCCTGAGTGGGAGGTAGTCGACCTCAATATGACGTCAAACCCAAGGCGCCCCGGCCGTCAAACCGGCGACCTATAGGAGGGGCGACTGACATACAAGAGACAACAAAGGTATGTAACCCTCTTCTTTCCAAATAAGGCTCCAACGGGCCGGGAGTCCAACCATTTCGTTTACGTTTGCGTCTCCAAGCAAATCAAACGGATACGGTATGTACTGCAAGATTTCGTTCAATTACTTAGTATGTCCCGCGTCGCACGGCCCATTCTGTATGAAGAATTTTCGTATGTCATGCGGTCATGACCAACCTGTACGAAAGGTTCCCGGAAGTCACATTTTTTCCGAAGAATCGCCCAGGGCGGCCCTGCGGGGCGTTGGTTGCAATCTGTAGCTGTCTGCCGTTATTTGCGTGCGGCGATCATGAGATTTGACAGCGCTTCAAAATCGGCGAAAACCGTGGCTTGTGTGACGGAGAGCAGACGGCTAGTTCCGGCAGGGAAGTCGGGTGGTCGAACCGACGAGATGACTGGCGTAAGGATAGTATTGACCGAAGATCTAACTACGTACAACCAGGCTTTATAAACTACGGATCAGTAACTACGTAAACAAGGAAAATAGAGATCAGGGTTTCAAGGAGTGTTGGGTGACCATGTGCAGCGGGTCGCGTGGAAGATGATAGAGGACGGTTCGGAACACTTTACCGAACGAACGGTAAGGCTCCAACCATTTAGTTTTCGTTTATGAAGCCCGGCAAATTAAACGGAAACCAAGGTAAGTAAACAGTTTAAAACCGTTTAAAGCAGTTTTAAATGGTAATTTTTGAGTGCTTTGAAAACTAGTGCCTGAATCCACTCACCGTGCAGTTATCTTCTCACAAGGTGCTTCCCGTTGTCGTATAGACTATAATCAGAGGAATTTGGTCTGGGCAGAGCGCCCCAGAAGGAGACCACAACCTGAAGTTACAGGTTGGTCCCACAAGTTCAATGGCAGTCTCAACCGTTCTCTCAACAGGCATGTAATTGGGAAGATAAAAGGAGGAGCAATGTTTATAGGATTATTGGTGGTGCGCCAAGTGGTGCGCACGAGGACTGTAAGCATCGCGGCGAATCAATCCCAAGCCATTAATCCCAAGAACAATTGCAAATAAATGCCACTAGTTGATACATGGTCAGTACGGGTAAATATTTGAGGATTAAAAGGGATCTCTACGGCTTCAGGGACTTTGAAGAGGTCAAGATCTCGTTGATTTCCCACTGGTAAGCCCTGTGCGGACGGTCCAACTTTACTAGCTGTTTAAACCATGTATAAGCTGTTTGTATATAGTTGCCCCGCCGTTTTGTGGTACAAACCGTGGCTCTGCATGTGTGGCTATGGTCCGGTCGCTGGGTAGATGCTGTGGCACAGACCCAGCCACGTTTTGTACCACAAAACGGCGGGGAAACCATATAGGCCATACAAGGCCGCACAGGGCCCGAAAAGGCCGCAATACCAGGCCCCAAACTACTCCGACTCGGAACCACGGCAGTATTCAATACATTTATTTTCTTTCCTTCCGCGTGACTCGCTGCTTTATGCAATCAAGCGGGCCCGCGTATACCTCACATCAGTTTCGCATGTTAGCGATTGACAGACGAGAATTCAGATAAATAGACAGGCGACCTGTCAGCGATTTTCGCCGCGTCTCCTCGCTCCTTCGACAATGTTCATCGCACCTCTCGTCTCTGCCTCTCTTTTGCTGACACTCTCCGTCAATGCGCAGATGTATGTGGGATCTCGGCGCCCACTGCGTGTCCGGCATACTTAAGCTTCTTTAGCGTCCCAAACGAGTCCATCAAGCTCGAGAGCGTGCTGGGTTTCGGTGAGGAATCAGTTCCCTGCGAATGGAGGGCGGCGTTGATGTCAATATGCAACCAACAGCTACCAAGTGCCTGACCGCAAGCAGCCTGTCAAATGGCGCCCGTGTCATTATTGAATCCTGCGGCGCCAACGCTACATCGCTCAACTCGTGGACAATTTCAGGGGGCACTGGTGCGAGAGGCCAAATATCGACCAATGGCTTTGTGAGTTTTCCGTTCCCCATTCCCCCACGATCGTTCTTCACTCCAACTTATGGTTTGAATTTTTTTTTTAGTGTCTGGACGTGGTCGACGGGGTCGACGCAGACGGTACTCAATTACAAGTCTGGCAATGCTCACCCAGGGACACTGGTAAGCATTTCCCCTGCCCGTGTATGTTTTCCTACGCCCCCCTCATCTCCCTACAGCCCAGTTTTTCACCCTCACGTCTGGCAGCAATATCCAGTGGAATGGCGGAAGCAACAACAAAGTTCGTGCTCTCTCTTTGACGATATTACCTACCTAAGGAAACTCTAGTGCATCGACGTGACCGACGGAAACCTGTCAAACGGCAACGTCGTCGTAAGTCCCAAGAAGAAGTAATATAAAAGGGAGCACGCACTAATTGATCTGAAAGCAAATCTGGGACTGCGACACGAACAACACCAACCAAAAGTTCAAGTCCATTGAATATACAGTTCCAGTCTGGTACGTCATCTATGTCCATCGCTCCTGTTTGGTGTGCTCACGTCTGAGTCCTTGCAGGTTTGCCATGGAGCTCCCCGCACCCAGCCCCGTCTCTCCCCCGAACTGCATCACCGCCGCCAACGCCAACGCCAACGCCCCCATCACGATCGCGCCCTGCACCTCTTCCTTCACCAACCAGCTGTTCCAAGACCCGAACAACAACGGGCAGATGATCCTGAGCGGGTCGAATCTGTGTATCACCCCCACGGGTAACACCCTCGCTGATGGTACCAAACTAGTGCTGGCGCTCTGCGACGACGGCAATGCGGTGCAGTTTTGGGACCACTCGTTTGTTGAGATTGTTAATATGGCTAATACGAATTTCGTGAGTTTATTTATCGTATACTTTGATTCTGGCGTTGATACCGCGACAGGTTATTGACCTCACGGACGGGAATACCACAGCGGGTAACCAGGTTCGTTTTTTGGTTCTGTTTTATTTTCATTCCGCTAACGGACTGGCCTTCCAGCTTCAAGTTTGGACCTTTGTCGTTGGCAATACCAACCAGAACCAGTTCGTTGAGAAAGACTTCTTGTCTCCTCCTGCCTGAGGGATCGATGCTCCCGTGTCTGTTCGCCCCGCCTTTAGTACTTGGTCAATACGCTCGCCGTGATATCCACTCACTTACATATTCGGCATACTTTGGACAATGGTCAATATATTATTTGTGGTATCTTTTACTTAGTTAATTCTCCCTATCCAGAATGGAGGGGGTCTTGGGTGGCCCTCTGCTCCTGCGTTCGTATAGTTCCCACGGTCCTTATTCCCGTTACCGTTTAAGAAAAAGTGCAGGACAAGGAATTTTTGGGAGAAGATCCGGCCAATGGTTGTTCCGGAGCGGCCAAAAAGTACCCATTTTGTAGGGATTCGTTCAGAAGAACCATTATAGGTATCAACAAGATTCCGGGGTGGGAGGGTGCGGGTTAAGGGGTAGTATGGCCCCTACAAGCCTCCGAGGATTCAAATAACATCTTGATACTCGGAGCCCTTGGGTGCAACGAAGATGAATTTTTTGGGGAGAATAACCTAGTGTGTCCTCAATGTCTTTTGGCAGCCCTTGGACTCTGGTCAGATACTGTGTTCGACCTCCAATTACCATACTAATGATGTGACGCTTCCCTTCCAGAGTCGGGTGTGTTGCTTGCCAGCGCATGAGATCGGTACTAATTTTTTCTAGGACAGAAGGCCATGGTGTAGTATAAGGGATGTTATTTCTGATCCATGCACATAGCATGCGGCAGCTCTCACTGTCAGGCACAATTCTACTAGTTGTGTTGATGTCACCAATGGGGGAGTGATCGTTGATTCGTCTTTCTCCTATGACTTTCTGATGATAGGAGGACCTCCCAAAAGGAAGGAGCACTGTTTTATGCTTATTAAATTTTGCAGTAGATGCGGCACACCAGAGGCGTAGAATGCTCCACAGAGTCTCCATGGAGTCGGTGGATTTCAAGTAAATTTTGGTGTCGTCAGCAAAAAGTGATACCACTAGAGTCTTATTTGTTCCGGGAATGACTACTCCCTCAATATCGGATCTCCGCAGCAGGCATGCAAGCGGCTCAATAGCCAGATTGAATAATAAGCAGGAGAGGGGATCACCTTGCCTCACACCCCTGGTGACGACATATGGATCACTGAGTTCGCCATTGATCATCACTATAGTTTTGGCGTCAGTGTACAAACTTTTGATTGTCTTTGAAAATTTGGTGAACCGTGACCTGAACGGGACAAGTGAATCCTCGCAAAATTGATATAGGTCATGTAAAAGATAACTCTATAGGAACATGCGCTCTATTGTGCCCTTGCATTCCCTGGAGAAAAGGACGCTGATTCCGTGGCGGAAAGAGCACGGAATGACAGGAATGACAGCACAATACTGCGCATCACGGGAGGCTTTACGTACTCCCGCTCTTGCAGGAAAATCCGCGAGCTGGTATCGGTGCTCGGTGCGCAGCCTTATGGGGATTTTTAACGCCCGCCTGATTATAAACGGCGATGATCCACCCAAGGCTGGACAATATTCCTCTCATAGAATGCTATCCAAGCTCATCTCCCCTGCCATCCTCCTCCTTTCCCTGGCACAGGGAATCGCCTCCACTCCGTCCCTTGCTCCTCGTATTGACTGTGAGTCCTCCAGCTCATACTGGATTCACAACCACTGACTGATCACGAACTTGTGAAATAGGTGGACCCGGGGTACGTGTTTCCCTCCCTTTAGCGAGTATTTTGAGCTAATTGATCTTGTTCTGGTCTCAGTTGCCAGCCTGTTAGTATCATTGTTCACTGGTCCTCATCGACCTTCATCTGCTAATCCCCACTGGGTTCACAGGTCCGGACAATTCCCATTGCTGTGGCAGCTGGTAAGCCTGTCCGTTGCTTTTCAAACAGGGACGCTGAATTGACCTTGGGATGAAGTTGCGTGGCGCGGTTCTCCGACCTTTGTTGCGTCTGAGCGTGTAGGATCGGTGGGGGGGAAATGTTCCGTTCAGTAGTGGCTTGGTGATATCTCTGTCATCAGATTATACTTCGTCTTTGGCACATCCGCCTGATGCATTTCCCGTGTGTCAATGAGGTTCAAAACATGCCCATTCTCAACCTTGTACTTGTCAACCACCATTCGGTCCGACCGGGACCGAGTTCATTCGGATGCCACGTCAGGTCTACCGAATTTATGTGATCAGACACCCGAGGTTTGAATATTAATCTACCGAGGCTGCAAAGATCTTGCTCTCCGTGTTTCAGGAGTCATTCCCAAAAGCCTGGTTGGGGTGTCGTGGGAGCCACTTCACAACATATTCACACATCGGGAGATAGATATCTGACTCAACTCGTGTGCCGGGATAACGATCACCGCAACGCTACCCGCCGGTCCAGGCCCGTCCTCAGTCATCCCTCGTTGACAAACCTGTGTTCCCCATTGTCTTATGGCCTTTAATATATAGTCTGTCGGTGGAGACAAATAAAACATCGCCTACACCGCATCTGCGTATCACTCGAAATGAAATGTATCCAAACAATAAGTCTCCTCCCGTTCATCGCCGCCGCAGTAGCTAATGTGCGCGTGCTTGTTCACTTTTGCCTACTAATGCCACACCACAATCAACATACCCACAGCCCTGCTCGCCTCGGGCTGTACGGTCCAGCTTTCCTGCTCTGGCGGCGCTTCCCAAGTAGCCGCCTGCGAGGCTCGGGGATTCGACTGCCCGCACTTCACCACTCTCATCGCCAACGCAATCTGCGAGGCTGATTGTGCCTGCCGCATTAGCTCTCCTTGACGCTTCGCCGAGGATTGAAAAGATGATTCCCATTGATAGATTCATCTTTGACGGGACGAGAATGAGGGGCAAAGGATTAGGTCAGTACTTCTGACAGCTCGACTGCGGCAGATCCGCCATTTATTGCACACCTCATCAGTGAGTTTCTACCACAGACAAGTAAAATTACGCTGGGCGATGTTCTGCACTTGAAGGCAACCTATACGCCCAGGGGCTAGGATAGTGGAAAGGCTGAGTAACGACTGTATGGGCCCTCTCCACATTCTCGGCATTCCCGTCCTCCAGAGAATATTCCTTTACAGGAGGAACGGAAGGCGATCGGCGCCATCTGGAGGACTTGTAAAAGGGGTTGGAGTATCACAAACAAAAGGGAGAAAATGTTGTCGGGTGTGCCAAGGAGTCTAGCTTCGCTGACTAGGCATTAATTTTGCCGTTACCTTGCAGAAAGTCCTGACGCTGCAGCGCACTCCGCGTTCTACACGTCAAGCGCACACTGGGCGCTTGCTCCCATCCTGAGCGAATCGAGGTTTCCACTTTTAGAATACCAGTCGTTATGTGCTATCGCAAGAGGTTCCCTCCGTCCGCCGGCTTTCATACCATCTCCCGTCTCGGCGGTCCGTTGTTCGAACCTTCTAGGTGAGTTCCTGCACACTGTAGTCTTCCGAACTTTCGGAACTACATCAACCCCGGTGCTGTTCTTCAGCCTGAACCGGACCCCATGTCCGGTTCGGGGTTCGGGCATTTCGGAATTTTCCCGAACGTTAACCTGTCTGAACATGTGCGAACCCTTTGGATATTTGGTTCCAGGAAATTGATTGTTTTCCATAATTTTACTTGACAATGAAAGGTACCACTTGCCTTTCCTTCCAGGCAGGGCTTTCATACATTGAACAGGCTGAATTCATGGCTGAAAGTTCAATTGTTCATTGATGCAAGTCACATCAAAGCTACCAAACAATCTGATACTTCCTGTTCAGTGGTGTGTAGCCACTCAAAAATTCAAAAGGACATTCATTCAGCAAATAAAACATACCTTACAAACTGTCTGATGGTTTTCCGAACCAAAATGTACATGTTTGGTGCATGGGAATTCTTTCGGGTTCGAGCCTGTTCTGAACCTCAAAACAGACCGGACCTGACTAGACCTATGGTCCGGTTCGGGGTTCGGATTTTTGGGCAAAGAACCGGACCGAACCGGACATCGGCAACACCGACCTGAGCCGATGATGTTCGCGATATACTCGGAGAATGAGTCCGCCCAAAGTATAAAAGCAAAGGGACCGTTCCTCCGCAGCAATTCTGTAGCCTCGACCCATGGCACACATCCAAGCTCTCCTTTTTTCCTTACGAAGGCTGGATAAGATTACGGTTACATTCGATTATAATCTATTATAATCCTAGGATTATGATTAAATATCTCCTCCTCGTAATATTATGCCGTTAAAATTATGGTGGATACATTACATTACGGTACGATTACATTACGATATGGGCCCTGTATTTAATCATAACTAGCAGTTGCCTTGCTACGCCACGGAGAGTTCAAGGTGAGCACTTCCCCACATTTATATTTGAACGGAAGATGCCACTTGTGTGCTGTATCTTCGGAGTCTTCAAACATGTCTACAAGTTGTTTTGCACACTCATCCGGTAGCTCATAGCCATTTCTTGATGTCATACTGTTTCTAACATGCGTACATAGCTATATATGTTTTCATACATTCTCACCCAATTTTTCAGTATATTGTGAAATGAATCTAGGGCTGGAAGGAAAGATTCCGCATTAAGAGAGTGCTCATTAGCGCATTTGTTCAGGTAATTGGCTGAACTCCGAGAGGTTGCTCTGAATTAGAAACCTGTGCAGGCTGTTTTTAATTTACTGCTAACCCCGACCCGAGTCTCAATACATACCTAAGACTTATGTCCGACGACTGGTTAGCTCACAATGTGTCTTCCGCAAACTGTCGCGGCCATCAGTAAGCCCGGGTCCCTCGATATATGATCATCCAATTACCCTGCATTGCATTGAAACATTGATCTTTCCCTTTGGATTGAATCTTTGCAAGATTTGCGATTTTCTTCCATCTCTTCCTGTCGTATTTTACCTACATTTTTGGCAAAAAAACTTCTGTAAAACTCAAAACATTTTTCACCAGTTTTTTCAGTCAAAAATTTGAAAATTTTCAACCAGTGTTAAGCAAGGGGGAGCCAAATGAGTCAAATCCCAATCACACTGTCTGTGATTCGCCTTCTCAAAGAGGACGGTTGAGGTGGCCTTATGGGTAAAAAGAAAGCCGCCGCCTCTCGGAAGGGCTTGAGATATTCCTAGGATTGGGCCAGGGCTTGACTGTGAGTTTTCAAAGTGCTTTGAGATGTGTTTTCAGGTAGAATTAGTTGCAAATTACGCATTCCTCTCTCACAGGGGCCCTTGGTAATTTTCTGCGCCCATTGATGAACATGATATGATGTCCCATCACTGAACGATCAATCCATCAAAAATCTTGAGACAAGTTGTTTCAGTCATTCTGCCCTCAGACATAGTTTGTTGAAGGTGATTACATCTAGAAATACCTAATGCGCCAGCCCTTATGAGTTTCTGCCAAAATCCTGGTTGGCACTGCCATAGGTCGCCAAATCTATTTGCAGGGTGTCACCATCGATTAAATATGATTAAAATACGGTTACAATACATTATGTTACGCATACTATTAAATATGTGGTCGATCCTTAAAATTATATTACGATTACAGTACGTTACGGGCCCAGGGTGTATTTAATCATAATGTTCCAGCCCTATTCCTTACTCGGTTTGATCTTCCTTCAAGTTTCAGGGGTACTAGCCTCGCCTGCGCAGACTTCCCTTCTCAGCACATCAGGTAACGACAGCCGCGCATCAAATGAAGACGTGAAGTCGTATTTGAGTGCTCACAACACGGTCCGCGCGAAGCACGGTGCGGTGGCTCTCCAATGGAACAACAACCTCGCGGCGGCGGCGCAGAAGTGGGCGGACAAGTATGTCTTCAAGCATTCTGGTGGTACACTCGGACACTTCGGTGGTATGTGTTCTCACATATCCCCAAGTCTCAAGTCTGAATTCGATCTATCTTGCGCAGAGAATCTCGCGGCTGGTGCACCCGCGTCTATGTATCACATTGCGAACGCTGTGCAGTCGTGGGCCAATGAAGCTCGTAAACGACTCTATCTCATCCGAAGCTGTTCGGTAACTTATCCTGATCGGCAGCACAATACAATCCGAAGCACCCTGTCCCCTCGCATTTCACCCAGATGGTTTGGAAGGCAACCACCGAGGTTGGATGCGCCGGTATGTGAAAAGTATCCCTCTGGCCTACCATACATCTTATGTTGACCGGCAGTCAAAACTTGCTCAAACATCTTCCCCCAAATCCCCGGCGTATGCTCTTGTTTCTTCCTTCATCTTCCAATGGTGGAACTAATGACATTCCCAGGGTGCTGCATTCTACGTCTGCGAGTACTTCTCGCAGGGCAACGTCATTGGCCACTTCCCGTGAGTTATTGCTATTTTTCATTGGAGATATTCCATTTCTGACGCTCATTCCAGCCAGAACGTTGAGGTTTAAGACTGCCCCCCTTCTATGCCCTCGCCTCCGAGCATGGAGCGCAAGGCTTGACAAAAGTTTTTTGAGTCAGGCTCTCTCAGGGTTGCGTTGCAAGTGTTGAGTAAGAGATCAGCCCTGACCATTGTCGACCCCTTCCGGATTGAAATGATGTATGTTCATAAATTTTTGTTTGAATCACCTATCGCTAAGATATAATTCCGTTGTACACGATAATGCATACCGAATTCCGAGTCTATTGTAAAATCAACCTGATGACCAATAGAATTCCCGTTTCACTTTTTTCTTCTATGACATGCAGTAACAGAAACTCGTTATTTTGCTACTTCTCCCCAGCGCTTTTCGGTGATTAAAAAATGAGAAGGGAGTGGGGTCACATCAGCTGCAGCAGAATTCCCCTCCTTAACCTTCTTCTCCTGCATCCAGGATCATCTCCGCTGATGCGGCATCAGGAAAATACTACTTTCCTAATTTCCCAGAAACTTCCCCCTAATTAGGTTCTCCATAACAAATGGGGCCGAAGACGGGCTAATATAGGATGATGGTGGTAATTTCACCGGCACTCTGTTTCCGGCGCGTGCCCTTGTTGCTTGAATTTCTTCAGAATGGCTCGGGCACTCGAAAACTGTAAACTTACTCTGAATATCGGCCAAAGCAATGGACTTATAGCTGGCATCATAAACAAAATGAGCAAATGAATTCAGAATATTTCCGAGTTTGTTCTGAGAATGGGTCTGTAACCGAGTGGACGTCGACTGGCCTGGAAGTGTAAGTGATGAGTCAAATATGAACAATGCTGTGGGAATGGGCATACCTTCATCAATGTCGATGTGGGCCTCCTGAGCACGCTTGTGAAAAGCGGCCAGAAACCAGCCCATCTGATGCAAGTGGGTCGTCTCTTTGTAAAGTTCCTCCTGGTTTTCCAACAGGGTAACCTGATTCCTTCCATTACCAATATTGAAGAACCACTTGAAAGCGCACGGTTCTTTGCGAAAATTGCCCCAGGACAATGCTTACAAAAGCTCAACGGTTTTTAACAAATTGAAAGCTCACCTTGCACACATACTGTGACATTCCCTTGCCCACAAGTATAGCTACTTACGTTCGTTACCGTCAGTACCGCTAGATCAATATAACCGACATGTTGATGCCTGATGTCAAAAGTCAAATTCAACCTCGGCCTTTAGGCCTACCCTACTCAAGAAGTGATATGATGTCAGATGCAATCAGTTAGTGGGCTCTGCCGCAGAAATGTTATGTCATTATTTGGTCTCTCCATCTCCGACGGAGATTCGCGGCTGCATGTTGTGGACTCGCACTGGGTTACACTCGGTCTGTCTGACCGCCACAGCATCGGTCGTCCACTGGTGGGTAGGGAGTGCACCACCCCTACGCTTCGCATTGCAGCGGAGGGGCATCGCGAAATCGGTCCCGCCACCAAAAAATGGCGGTAAGAAGTTACGAGACCCACTGACAAGAATCTTATGGGACGTCAATTTCGCCTATTTCGGCTTGCGCTTAGCAAAGCTTTGGACCACGTATGTACTCGAGGCAAAGAAATACACCACGGATTTGTTGGAGAGCTGGATGGCATCTTCAATGCTTAAATGGGCTCTGTGTTTAGTCTGCGTGAGTCTGATTATGTAGGGACACGCCTGCCCGCCATGGTACGGCAGATGTCAGCGGTCATTGGGAGCAAAGCGTTATTCGGGTGCAGTGAGAACAGTTGGCTGTCACGCCCATACCTGATCCTCAGGTTCATGCACCTCTATCGGAAACCGACAAGTGCGGGAATTGTGACTTGCTTGTATCGGTTCGATACTTACGGCCACCAGGTTGATCAACGTTCTGCGAGATCTCGGGGAACAGCATCGGGAACAAACAGCCAGGTGAGTCATCACATTCAGCTTCGGACACTAGTGATAACGATGTTCGGAAGATTGCAGAAAGCCGTCGAGGCACTAGGGCCAAAAGCAGTATAAGACAACTGCCGACGAGTACGACAAAGAGTTTCAGGAGAAATATAAAACAGATCTGGACACGGGTCTTATTTTTGTGTGCAATAAGTCCCTTGTGATCTTGACCCCCGTCTAAATTTATGTTCATCTCAGGCCGGTCTATTCTCAGCTGTCAGTTCAGCTTTCATCATTCGGATACAACTGGAAATCCAACCAAAGGGCACCCATGCCATTATTGTTGTTGCTCAAAGTTTGCTCTACATCTGTCTCTTTTTGACATTCCTGGCCTCAATGCTCGCAGTTCTATTATCATCGCACCTAATTAGCCCACATTACCACCCTAGTTAGCCCCGGCACTGTCAACACGGCGTCAACCCCGAGACAAGGACGTTTGTCGCTGATGACCTCAACTACATTTTCACAACCGTTTTCACAGGTTGGAAAGGCGGACCGCGAAGCGGACCGTGTCCACCGCTTGTTCCGGATATGAATACGTGGCAAACAGAGCACGACTCAACCGCTCTCACTTCGCTTTGAAGAAGGAACAAGCTGCATACACTGCAAGCTGCTTTCGCGCTATTTCCCTGTTCAATCTCCGAGTCGAGTCAAAAAAAACCTAGCGCAGTTCGGTTGCTGTGTGCTGTGACTGCTTCTGTGGCGTCTTCAAATTCTCCACGAGATTCGTTCATCTCGTGCCTTGAATCGATCGTCCATGCCGTACACGGTCCCGACGGCGGGCCGCATGATCTGACACCTCATGTCTGACCCATGCGGGGTAAAGCTGACGCCACGCTCTCCCCTCCTTAAAACAAAAGGATTCATTTCCGCTAAGAGCGTCACCATGTTCAGCTCCGTAGCTGCTCTCGTTCTCCTGGTCCTTTTGGGACTGGCCCGCGCATCATCTGGTCCCACTCTGCAACGCTGCCCCGCCGACTTTCAGCTTGTACGTCGTGGGCAGACCATCAGCGAGTCGGAGGCCCGGTATATCGCGCAAAAGCGCGAAAATGTCCTCCCAGGCGCGTTCAAGACGTATCTCCAGAGTGTCAAGGGGACTGGAGTGCAGTTACCAAAGTATGTGGAGCAGATCCTGGAATCCAAGACGCAACTCCCTACTGTCGGAATCTCGACGAGCGGAGGGGGTTATCGCGGTGCGTGGACAGGTCAACGGCTTTCTGACTTATTTTGCTGAGCTATTTTGCAGCTGCCCTCTTTGGTGCTGGAGTTCTAAACGCGTTGGATGCACGGAATGTGTCGTCTGTGCAAAAAGGGACAGGCGGCTTGCTACAGGTAGCTCCACTGCTTAACCACGCCCTTTCCCTGACTCACCTTCCACATTTCCCAGGCCGCGACTCACCTCGCAGGCCTCAGTGGAGGGTCATGGCTGCTCACCTCCCTCGCACAAGCAAACCTCCCCACCATCCAACACCTCATATTCGGTGACGGGAAGACGAAAGACTTTGCTGGCTGGATACCCTCCTTCTCTTTATGGACGGTGTCTAGCGACCCTGCGGAACAAGCGATATTTGCCCAAGAGGTTTTACAGGAATTTGCGGTGAAGGCGAAGCACTTCCCTGTTTCCGTCGGTGACGCCTGGGGGCGGGCACTCGCTCGCCACTTCACCAACGGCACAACGCTGGCGACCTTGTTCGCAAACACCTCGCATGGCGCTGGGATCCTCTTCTCTGATTTGGTCAATCTGTCTGTTCTTCTTCGCTGGCAGTGCTTCACAGCGGACTGACGTGTGCATAGCCCAGCATTCGCGTCGCACGAACACCCATTCCCAGTCATTGTCGCGAATCTTGCCTCCAAGCACATCAACGGGACGATTTTCCCTGGCGGCAATGGTATCATCCCACTCAACACCCCCATGTTTGAGTTCAATCTCTGTACGTTCCATCCCCTCTGTGCTCACCCTGTCCTCATGAACCGCAGTCGAAATGGGATGCTACGACGATGTTCTCGCCGCCCACACGCCTCTGAAGCACCTCGGCACGACGAATCACTCTCTGTGTGTAACGGGCTTCGACGAGGCGATGTTCATCTCCGGCACCTCTTCGAATCTGTTCAACGAGCACAATCTCACTCTAGCTCAAAGCACTGCCAACTTCTCCATCCTCGTAAACGAGACGTACCCCCAATCGCCCGCGCTCCGCCTCGACACGAGTAACTATCCGAACCCGTTCCACGGCGTCGCGCCAGAGACCTTCGCGGACTCGGACGAGATGATCCTGGCGCTCATCGATGGCGGCGAGGACGCGCAGGTTACGCCGCTGCAGCCCATGCTCGTGGAGGACCGCAATATCGACATCATCGTGGCGATCGACGCGGTGCGGATCCCTTCTCTCCTCCCTTGTATGCGCACAAGGATGTCTGCTGATGCACCGCGAGCAGCTTTCTGAGAACCCGGACAACTTCGCTTTGGGTGGGTCGCTGATCGCTACGTAGGACCATCGTTGCGCTCTTGGTCATCTCATCCATCTCATATATATCTTCCACGTAGCCAACAGCGCATGCAAATCTTCCCCCACGGCCTGGCAGCCTTCCCCGCCGTGCCGACCTCCCTCGCCGGCGTTGCCGTCGAGAACCTCACCTCGCGCCCGACGTTCTTCGGCTGCACGCCGTCCTCGTCCTCGTCCTCATCCAAAGCACCAGGTCCGCTGCTGGTATACATCGCCAACGGCGCGCCCCCACGCGACGGCTCGCCGCCGCTGACCAACACGTCCCTGGGCAAGCTGACCTTCACGGATGACGAGATGCAGGGGATGCTGAAGCAGACGTTTGATGTCGCGACGCAGGGCGCGGTCGTGGGCGGCGCACTGGAAGATGAGGAGTGGGGCGCGTGTTTGGCATGTGCGGTGGTGGATCGGGCGCGTGCGCGGGAGAACTTGGCTCGTAGCGGAGTGTGCACGACGTGCTTTGCGCGGTACTGCTGGGAGGGGTAGGCAGAGGGATGAGTGATTTCTGGACTGTACTGTACGATACTACTGAACGAGAAACACCTCCAGAAAACAAATCACTATTCATTATGCCTTGGTGACAGAACTGAAGACCAACGAAAACAGCCCCTCCAGATACAGCGTCTACAAAGATGGGTGCTACAAAACTTATTTCTCTTGTCCGTCCGCTCTAAGCAAACACCTTCTTGAACTGCTTCTTCTCCATCTCTCGCTTCTCCTTTTTGCGCTTCCGGATGCCCGCAAGCTCCCCTGCGATGGCGGCATCGTCGGGGACGATCGCGAGCGCATCCACGAGGTCCTTCTCCGCGCCCTCCTCATCCTAGTGTGTGCAGCCCCGCGAAACGGGACCTAGGTATATAATCCTAGAAATCGGCGCCGTTGGTCTCTCGACGTGGGATGGGAGCGGGGAATTAACTTTCTCTTCACCAGGTTGGGGGTGCCCCTCAAAAAAAAAAAATCGAAAAGAATCAATATAAAACTGTCGCGCCGCGCGCACCAATTCGTCGAGGATTTGGTATTTGCGGCTCAAGATGTTTTATCATTGGAGTGAATTGAGAAATAGATACCGCTGAACATAACAACATACCTGGTCGATGAAGTGTCGCCGACCTCTTCGCTGATATCGTAGTGCGCGTCCCCGGCAACACTCTTATTCTGGAGACCGGGGAGGAAAGAAAGTTGAGTGGGTGTCCATGCATGGATCCAAAGTAACCCAACACTCTACCAATTTGCTGCTCCGTTCTGTGGTACAAAACGGCTGGCTATGCTCAAGACACAACCACAGGGTTTGTACCACAGAACCAAGCGGAAAATTGATAGCGCGCCGACAGCGCGAGCTAAAGCAGCAGGGGGTGGATATTTTGAGTACACAAAGCTAGGGAGTCGAGCTGAGGGAACCATGGCGGGTGTCAGGTCGGGCACAAGGACGATGGAGGTAGAGAGCAAGAAAGGCCGTTCGTTGATCCGGTGATCGACACAGCCACGCCGCCTCTTTCTTCCATACGCGCATGCCACGCCTAGGGCTTGCACCCGTCCGTCTTTGTGATGGGTCGACGGGCCATCACGACGGGACGGGACCCGTCCGTTCAGTGCGTCAGTGCCAAATTTAGACGGCCGGGAACGGAACGGGTGGACCCGTCAACGGGGCACCCGTTACCCGTCCGTCGACGGGTCGACGGGTCAACCGAAGATATGGTCAACCAACGACGGTGAGTAGAATATAACTAAAAGGAAATGGTAAATAAGAACGAACTGGCCGAATATTTCCGGCTCACGAGCAGTCCCGAGCCATTCGAAGGGACGGATCCACTCATGTGGTGGTATGTGCGACGTAAAAGGTTTCCCAATCTATATCGGCTTGCTCGCGATGTCTTGTGTATTCCAGGTATGTTTCAAACCATACCCTTCTTAAACGTTGCTAAGATTCTAATTCTAACCAGGATCCGCTGTCGCTGTCGAACGCATCTTCTCGGGTGGACGCGATACCATTGGGCTGCGTCGTAGTAGTCTGAAAGCGGAGACTATTCAAATGCTCATGTTTGTCAAGGCACGTCTGCGTTTGGCTAGGGAAAAATCGAGGAAGGAGAGGGAGGCAATTGAATTACTCTAGTAGTATTGAACCAGTCGTTCTTTGACAAAAAAAATTGCACAACACCTTGTTTTACTCTCAGTGGACCCGTCAAAAACGGCCGTCACCTGTCGACGGACGGGACCCGTCCGTCTCGCTACCTTGAAGACGAGCGTGATGGACGGGTAGGCCCGTCCCGTGCTCAGCGACGGCCGTTTTTTGCGACGGCCGTCCCGTCGGACGGACGGGTGCAAGCCCTAGCCACGCCGTGGATCCCGTCTCTCACGCCATCGACGTTTTAACTCACTGGGAACGAATATCCTCATAGTCAGATAACGAACAGCGCTGTCGCGTTCCTCCGGAATTCACTTGTCTTCCACCCACGTCTTTGACTACGCCAACCTGGACTTTCACGCCGCCGATCTTCGCACTATCGTCGTCGCTCCCTCTCCGCATCAATTCCGCCAGTGAGCTCCTCAGGCATCCAATTATATTCGCATGGACATTACGGGGAAGTTCTGTGTGGGAAGCGCAGGCGAGAATAAAGAGGGTATGTCTTATTTAGCCCTCTCTATCCCTCCCCATCCTCGTTCCGCATGAGGCCTACTCTAGTATCCACCCTCCTGCTACCCTCCGCTCTCACCTGTTACGCACTCTCTCCGTATCCACCCCTTCGACCTGCACGACATCTTCTCGCCCAAGTCCTCCACTAGCGCCTCCCTATTTTACAATGTCGCTCCGCGCAATCGTCCTCTCCCGCTCCATTTCTCGCCCTTCGGTATCCGTCTTGCATCATCCGTCCCTGCCCTCGGTCTGCCACACTTCCCCACTCAGCGTTACATGCGGCGCAGATTTCCTCCCTTCTCCGTTACTCAGTCCTCCTCCATCGTGCCCGTCTCCAATACATACCAATCCCCGCATCATCCCGCACGGTCCACTAGTTTCCTCACCCGATCTTCGCCTCCATTTACTGCGCACTCCCACTGTATTGCCCGGCCGCACGTCCGCGTCCTCCTCATCGCCCATCTCTGCTTGTACATCGACATCCACACCGTACTGTGCGAGACTCTTGATCATTGCTATACCGCTCTTCGATTCCTATACCACCTTCCCTTCCCCTGTGCCGCCCTCCCGATCCTCTTCCTCCGTCCCGCCTTCTGTCCCTGGCCCCGCATTGTCGCAGCTCCATTCCTCCATTTCTTCGCTGTGTTTAATCCCCGGATCTTCACGCTGACTTGTCTTTTGCAGAAATGACGTTCTTCTTCGACGGCGGGGAGGAACAGCCGTTGACGCCCGGGGAGCGCTTCATAATTCCGTCTCCAATGGTATGCATTCTTGCTTGCCCTCGTTCCTCCCCAATCCCGCCACTTTGACTTCCTGTTGCTGACATATTCCCGGGTCGCGGTGTACGACCTCAAGCCCGATACAAACCTTCGGCGGCAACGTCGCCAGCATCCTCGAGGCCAAAGAGTACGATTCGTAGTGGGTGCAATTTTACACCGCCGGATATGGTAAGACCCATTTTCTTTGGCTTATTTTCTGAGACACAGTTACCGCTGCGTCCCAGCCCCCTGTTCCCGCCATCTACTTTATTTCGCCCTATGGCTTCTGTGCGTATCGCCGACATTTTCAGCAGTCATCCACCACCAGGTCCTTACGTCTCCACCGCCGACGCCGCCGCTCGCCTCGTCACCGACGCCTCCCTCACCGACGTTCGCGAGCCCGCCCGCATCGTCCACCGCGACCTCGACGCCGCGCGCTTCCTCCAATCCAATCCCCGCCCAGCGCGACCGCTCCAAGTCATTAACCGGCCCTCGGCCCCCGGCCCCCGAGCGCCGCCTCCGCCTCCGCCTCGCACGACTACCCCCTCGCCTCCTACACCACCAATACCTCGGACTCCGCTTCCGCCGCCGGCTGGCGCAGATGGAAGTGGAGGGTTAGACGGCACCCGCTTCCTCGGACTCGGGAGGGACCAGGAGCGGCAGCGGATCAGCGAGGCCGAGCGCTGCCGGGATCTTGACGCTGCACGAGTCGAAGCAGACCTTCCCGACGTCGTACGACTTTGCGCCGAGCATCCCACCCAGCGCGTGTATACGCTGCGTGTCAGACCGTGCTGCACGGGCTCATCCCTCGCGGAGACGTGGCGCACGTGTAACGTCGTGCCACTAATTTCTGTTCAGTATGAAGACTGGGAGATGTGCTGGTTTGTCCCCTTTCTCTGTTCTGTGGATGCTCTGCGCCGCTCATACATCCTATGTGTTGTAGGACCCGGACGCGAGGCTACGTCTTCTGTTTCTTTGTTCGTCACGGTGTATCGCCGATTCCTGGTTGCTCAGAGATGACCGGGGGAATGCATCGGCTGACTTTTATATGTATTTTGTGCAGACATGACCGGGCCTCCCTGTCTCGAAGGTCCTCGAGAAAAAAAATGCAGTAATTTGCTTGTCGGGATAGGTCTTCTACTTTCTTTCCCACCATTGCATCGCTGACTCTTTGGGTATTGTGCGCGTAGATTCCCCTCCATTCGTTATCCGCGAAAATTCCGGAAAGCAAGAGGCGATCTGCGGGTCGGGCTGGGACGCGATGGACCCGGATGCGAGTAGGTACACGCATTAGACGAATTGTCATGTATAATACCCTATGCAATAAAAATAGACTTTCGCGATTCCAGAACGGGCATCTGGATACGAGGACAGATACCATGTGATTTAGAAGAGGCGACTCTGGCGGCGGCGGTAGCCAGGGAATGTTGCCTGTCCAACACCTGAGATCCAGGCGAGTGGCTGTGAACTAAATGTCTGATAGCATCTCAGCATTTTCTCGAGTGCGAACACGCAGAGTTCGAGAAAGCAAAGAGTCTGCCAAAGACTGCGACTTGTGCCAGCGCTTATGTCACCAATATCCTCTCGCGTACCGATGTCCCCAGGCTGAGAGTTTGATTCGCTCGTACGTGCGGGTCTATCTCAAGACCTCGACGGCTCGTGTACTTTTCTCATCCCAATAAAAAGATATCTCGACACCAGCGTAGCTAGCGTTTGCATTAGCTCGTGAGCATTGAATTTTAACTTTGATTCTTGTGGTGGACCACGGACACGCGAGAAAATGGGTAATCTCAGAAGAATCAAGATGTAGATTCCCAGCGGTCAACGAGACAATGAATCTCGGGCGTCGGTCGAGGCACCAGAAATAGCGAGAGTTGAGCTATAATCGGCCGGATTCGTGAATATCAGCGCTTTCAGATTCGTAAGCTGGGCAAACAATGGGGAGCGAGAGTGGAAGGTGATGGAAATGAGTACAACCACCTCCCCTCACAGAGCTATCCGAATCGGTGTCGGCAGGACAGGGAATTAGACATACAGAGGATCCTCTATGCGCCGCGAAAGTCCTATATTCGCCAGAGAGATGATATTGAACGACGAAATTCTAGAGGACAAGGGACCCAAGAGACGTTGCGTTTGAGATAATGCAGCGGTTGAACGCAAGCACGTTGGAACAGCAATATTCAGCGCCCGTCTGAGAAGTCATCTGGCTGTGTGACGATTGTCCTGAAACTAATTAAACTCGCGCCGCCGTAAGTCAACGACCACTTCGTCAGAAATGGAATACCCCGCACGCGAATGTTTCACTCATTGAACGTAAATCATTTCCGCAACCACGAACACGACCATTCAGGACATGTAGAGACCGCATCGCGTGCGCATTGCGAGAAGAGATCGGACATTTGGTACTCAAGCTAGGCGAACGTGTCAAAAACTCCACAAACAATCCGTTCGTTCTAGCGCGGAATACACACGTCTTTTATCTTGAGCGTCGACATTTAGGCGGGCTCCACAATGCGTTATGAGGACGGAAGCCAGAGTCTGGCTGAGGACCGGTGTGGGGCCAAAGAAATACCAACCATGAGAGAACGCGGCCGAGGGGCAGCGGGTAATCATAAAATATCAAACTTCAGATATTCCCGTTGAAGATCATCGTTTGCGTCCGCGGGGTCAGCGAGGGCGGCGCGCGTGTCAAGGAACGGCAGCGCCTGCTGCGTGTCGTATGTCGCCTGCGCGGGGGCCTGATGTTGAGGGTGTGGACGTGGTACGGCGTCGGGGGCGATGTCCCGCGCGTGTGGTGAGGTCGTAGGCGCGGGGCGCATGGAGCAGGCAGGGAGTGGCTTCGTAGTCGCTGAGCGCATCGCGTTCCATGTCGTACTGCTGCAGAAGGCCGGCGCGGGCGGCAGGCAGTGCTAGTAGTCGCGGTGGATGTCGTACACGACACTCTGGCGAGGCGGGAAGGAGCGGGGGGCATACGGAAGGGTGCGCGCGCGCAGGATGGCTGAGGACGATGTCAGCATATACGCCACAAGCGAGGAACAGGAGAGTAGGGAGTGCAAGGAGAAAAGAAGGGCGAGGAAAGGGAGTGGAGGAGAAACGCACTCATATTCCGCTCGCAAGCGTCGAATTCGCACATGCTGTGATAGAAAAGGGCGGTCTGATAGGATTGCGGTCGGCGCGTTCCCGCCCGTTCGACTCAGGATGACGCTGGTTGACAGATTGGACTATCAAAGGGGTAATCGGCCTAGGCAACGCAGAGGTACAGGGCACGCACGATACTCGCTATCTGGGAGCGCAGCCCAAGTTCCAAGTCGCACCCGCGACGAGATGCGGATTCACATCTGCGCAGAACAGGTGCGGCTAGGGTGCTCGAAGACCAAATCATTGGCCTGGTGCGCGAGGGATGCCGCTGCACGACGTCGAAGTGATGCTGCGATGGGGACCGATAGGGACGTACGCATCGGGCGCATTGGGCCTGGGGAGAGAAAAAGCCAGTGAGATAAGTAGAAGGACAGGAGGACTGATAATAGGCGACGCACCATGGATACGACCGACGCCGACTGCCCTTCTCCCTTGATCCTTTCAGCATCCAGCTGCATGCAAATTACGTGCGCTTGCACGCGGGGAGAGACCGCTGGGTCAGCGGATGCCTGTACAATACAGAAGATTGAATGAGAATGGAGCAAAAAAGCAACGCATCCTGGATCGAGCCAGTTCATGAAAGTCGGGGCGTCGAAACGATACGCGTGGGCGATGGCATTGTACGGTGCGTTGGAAATACTATGATCGTCGAACTTGAAGGCATTGTGGCGCGTGGAAGTCGACACCGCGCGAGTCGTGTCGAGCATGGCGGCAATGGGCCAATGGCTTCGAAGTGAGGCTGTCAGGCAGAATGGGAGCCGGGGGCGACGGGCAGAGGAGCTTGGAAGAGCTTCGGCCAAGGGAGGGGCAGGATTCAATGTCGCGGTAGGCGAGGGAGCGAGTCGATGAAGACGATATAGAGCAAAATTCAGTAGCCGAGAATTGGAAGAGGACGAATGGAAGAGGGGATTGGGAGTAGGAGTAGGATTATATTAGGATGGGGATTGGGGGTGGAAAGCACCGCGCAGTGGGCATTGAGGCGGGGCGAGTGGCGAGGATGGTGGTGGGAGTGAAAGAGACGACGTGGCAGCGCTGATCGCCGCGGCACCGACGGACGGCGGCGCCACGCAGCGGCAAATAAACGTGTCGTGCGTGGTGTCGTGAGCGCGATGCGACCGAAGTGGGGGAGGGAAGATGCATTGGGCCGGCGCAAGTAGTGGGCGTTGCGAATATCGGGCGGAGGGCGGCGGGAGCATCGGGCGCCGGAGCCTAATTAAAATTCGGGCTTCGTCGGCCTGCACCGGCGTAGCGCAGCGTGGAATGCGTCGCTCTGCCGGCGGGAAGGTGGCGGCGCGTCGGGAGGGGCCGGAAAGGACAAGCTTGCGATGCCGAAGTGAAAGGAAAGAGCGCGGTTGAAGCCGGCGCTGTCGGGAATGTCGGCGTTGCTACGATGGAAGTGCGCTGGGGAGGATATAAGAGGTGCCGGAGTCATGGGTGCGAGGAGAGTGATCGAAAGAGAAAGATTTTGCTGACAGAAATCATGATGACAAATATTTTGATGCGCCGCGACGCGTTTTCTTGGCGCTTTGGACGCGTCACGACGCGTCCCCGACAGATCCTCGATGCGTCTCAAAGTCTCTAGTCCACGGTGCACGGAATAATGGGTATAAAAATGCGTATAGAGCCTCGAAATGGAGGCACTTACCGGGAGATTCGGAATCACAAAATGTTGAAGTCAGAAACATTTTTTGGTAAGTTCTACAAGGTGAAGACCCTGATTTTGACCGTTTTCAGGCTCTCCCGGCAAACGTGTCCACTACGCGTTCAATAATCGGGCGCTTGAGCTGGAAATTCGGGAGGATGGGGGTGTATATAGGAGAAATCAGGATAGGATATCAACCGGACGTGAAGCTGACGGGCACGCAGTTGTTTTCACGCCGCTTCGACGCAGGATCTTGCTGTGTCTTTGGTGGAGCTGCCGAAGCGTGGGTTTTTTGCACCATATAATATCTTCAGACGGAGAACTGTCAATTCCGAGGCGCTCGATGTCCAGAGCAGTCAGAGAAGGATGCAATAGTTGAACTTGGTCGCTGAGGCTAAGTTCGAAAAGCTCGGATCCCCAACGGCCAGAGAGGGATTGTAGCGTGTCTCTGCCCAGCTCTCTTGCGGCACTGGAGCACACGGCGCCCATAAACCTTTCTTGGCAGCATTCCGGATTTTTGTATTCAATAATATTAATTAATACCCGGGTCTGCGGCTCCGAAGGCAATCCGAATGGATGCTCCAACGCACCCGGATAATGGATGGCGGGATTACATCTGTCAACCACGCACCACTCAGCCCCGCTGCGGCTCAGAAGGACCTCGGGTGCAATCAGTATGCATCTTCAAGCGGACCCGGATAATGAAACGGCGGGATTACATCTGTCAACCCTGCACTACTCACCGAGAAAACTCTGCTCCCTTTTGGTCAACTTCCCACCGCCTTTTTCCCATCTTCTTCGATGAACACCGGCTTTGACATCTCCTTCATGGACATTATTTGCCTTTGGGCTTGACCGCTTGGCGCCAACAAGTTGAAAAGGCCAAAAGCCAAGTGAGAGAAATTCACCTCGTTATCAAATATTGAGCTGTATCGGCTGAATCTATCCGTAATGGCAACAAATCCCTCGCGATATTAATTTTCGTGACCTTGTGATCTTGCGGCCCTTTCACTGGCAGGCCGTCTCTAGACTTGTCCGGGCTTCTTTGGTCTTGTACAAGGATAAGAATCATGCCAGGCACAAATTATGTGTCAAAAGTCTGATGCTTATTAGGATCCTGATCCTCAAATATTCCCAGCTACGCGCAGGGAGTTGGAGAGTAACGGTGACGATGCCGAGAAGCTTCCGGATTAGTTGAAGGGATTATTTCAGAGCTCAAATTCGCAAAGAACAGGTGCCGCGAGCTACCGGGAGATGAACATCTTCAACATGAAAATAAGTTATTATGTGCTGACAGGTGCAGCGGCACTTAGATGGACTTGGTGGCGGGACTTATTTGTGACAAAGCACTTTAAATGCAACTATGCGGCTCGCTATAAATTGAGTCGCTTGTGTTTCCGTGAACCTCAGGCCTAACCCTCTCCCATCTCCCAATCGTGATGCGCATAGGTAGAGTGCCGTCCACCCTTTTGACCGCTTCAGCTGTCTGGGGCCGTCCCAATTTGGTGCATTTATTGAAGTCAGGTGCTATACCTTCTATAACTTGTTTTCACAGGAGCATCGTGCTACTCCCCAAGTCTATGCGGCCTGCATCAACGCGAACGACATCGCTCTTACCTTCGTATGCTCTCATTCCTCATCCTTGATTTATGCTCATTTTGTCGCAGGATGATGGTACTTTCTTCCTGAACAATATTCAGGTCCATACATCTACCTCCGCAGCATCTCGGACCAATTCACTGCCGCCGGCGCCAAAGCAACCTTCTTCATGAATGGCAACAACTGGGACTGCATTTACGACGCCGATCGCATTTTGGACGTCAAGTACGCATATGCTGCTGACCACCAGATCGGGAGCCACACTTAGTCTCACGCTGACCTCACCACTCTCTCGACGGCACAGATTCAGGACGCGATGTTCCGCATGGAGGAGGTCTTCTCGCGCATCCTCGGCATCAAGCCGGCGTTCATGCGCCCACCATACGGAAGCTACAACAGCAACATCCAATCGATCGCGGCTGCCCGGGGACAGAGTCTCGCGCTATGGGACTGGGACACAGAATAAAAAGTCTCTGACTGTGGAATGCCTCCGGATGGATTCGAACTGCCCACTTCTCTCGTACATACATCTTCTGCCCACTGACATAGGAGGTGGGAGCGAGCTACATGGCTCTAGGAAGGCTTGCCTGTATATCGGCATCGGATACTCAAAGGGCCACAGAGATCGACTCCCCGTGGACCAGAAATCAGAGAACAGTCAAGGTCGATTCACTGGCCGTTCTCGAGAAGTCTCACTGATCATCAGATATTTCTTCCAGGATCGACGCAGCTCGAAAGGTCAGCTTTGAACATGTCCTGCGGTATATGGCCTTCCACTGCGTAGATCTTGCTAACGTTGACCTGGACAACATAGGATCGGCAAACTCCGGTATACCGGAGATAAGTTATCAGTGCCGTAAGGATGCGCCAAACACGATCCACATCATTTGCTCTTCGCTTCCTACGTTCACGATCCGTTTCGCTGCCATCTATTAGCAAACTCATGTCTCTCCCCGCTGAGTTACACAACCGAATCTTTGCGGAATGTAGTCCCGATAAGGAGCTCATGGCCGCCTGGGGTCTCGTCAGCCGAGACTATCTGGTTCCCAGCAGATCCGTCCTCTTCGCTGTGGTGCCGCTAGATTGCAGAAACGCAGACGAGTTCGCCCGGATCCTTCACACTCCATCCTGCGACATCGCTTCATTAATACGACACCTCTCTCTGAGCCACCAATCCAACGAGTCTCCGTGGTTCCCGGACGTCCTGCCCCGCCTCCCGGCCTTTGTCAACGTCAGCAATCTGTACCTGGAGGACTCTGAATACGGCCTAAGGGACGATCTGTGCAATGTCCTGCATAGCAAGCTTCCCGCCGTCACGACACTCCACATTACCGACTTCCCCTTCATCTACCGCGCTGACGCGATCCAGTTCGCGTGCGGATTCATGCAACTTCAGTCGCTTTCTTTCTACCCCAGAATCATGGATGACATGTCGGTTGCCTTCTCCGCCCAGATTCCGAGCACTCTCCGTGCGCTTGCGGTCCAATGCTCGCTCGAGGAGCACCCAAATTGGTTCCTCCGACATCTCCCGCCTACGGTCATTGCGATGCGCGTCCATCAGATCGGCCTCCAGGATTCCGAGATCGTTAGCAGCACCCTTACGCGTCTCGGCCCCGCGCTAGCGTCCCTCACAGCAGATTTTACCGACCACGTCGTCCGAGGTCTGTTCGCTCCCGGGCCAATTCATTCCTAAATTTGATTCGATTTCCTCAGATGTTTTCCTCCGAGACTACTCATTCGAAGGACACACTGGGCTTCGGCGGCTGGAGCTCGTGATCGGTTGGACCACCCCAATTGCACTCTGCCTCGCACGCTTAACCTCGCCCGTTTTCGAGGAACTGGTGTTCCACATCTTCGTCCAACCGCCGTTGGGTAAGCAGCACCGATGGACGGCCCTCGACGCGGTCATCGCACACAGCCCTGCCCGCGCATCTCTTCGGCGTGTGGAATTGCGCGTGACCGCAGTGAATGATGGCGCGGTCCTGGAGGCATTGATCCCTACACTGATGCCTGAGTGCGCCGGGTTGGGTGTCCTCCGCGTGGAAGTTGAGGAAGTTGGGGGGTGTCAGATGTAGTTGAGTACTTCGTCTTCGCAGTATCCGAGGACCTCATAATTGTATCTTTTTGTCTGCTTCCGTCACTCGTTCCAATGCTTTCCAACTTGATTTGGACTGAATTATCCATTGAGGGCCCAATTCGTGGCCACGGCGACGAATTTTACATGCGAGTTTAGAGGTATGTCCGCGAGGCAACAGGACCCACCGTAGCCACATCACCACCTCACAAGGGCCTGATCCCTCTTCTAAGCGCGGTCCTCTACTGGATCACCTTCAGAGTGCGCAAGAACGACATAGAAGTCGCGCTAGGTTCCCAGGAAGCGCGCACGCATCGACCCTTCCATTCGACTAGGGAGATGGCGTCCGAATGGTGGCTGTTAACACCCCAGAAGAAGGCGTACATTCTGGGATTTATACTGAGCGGGTATCATACTACGCCTATGCGGCGAACGGGCGGTAGTCGGGACGTTGCCCGGGATTGAACAGGGATTGTTGATTGGCACGACAGAAACTTGGACATGGAATTGGTCGTTGTTGAGTTCCGGGAAGGATCCATATAAGACTGATGATCTCAGTTGTGTTCACCGCCGACGAGCATATTCTTGAGTCCCAGAGCGGTCTTGATGATCAAGCAAGTTTACATGACTGGAGTAATAATGCCGGGGCGTGAATCAGATTTCGAGCTGACACCGCCATCGATGGAGAATACCACTGGTATCATCGTCAGGCACAGATGTATGGCCGGTATAGAGGCATTGAAACCTGCCGAGGAGCGATTTACCCGCCCGAAATCCAATTGCTGACGGGACAAACAACGACAGAGATGAGATGCAGGGCTTGAAATCCGTCCCACGAGAACAAATGCTTGGAATCTGGGAAGCCGAGGAATATTCCAGACAGCCAGTACAAGCAACGACAGAAGCAACATATTGCCGTCGAGTTATAGCTGACAGCGAGTTTGGGCGGGGGCTTCAGTGATTTGAGCTTTGAAGCAGGGCATGGGTCGGAGGCTTATAATAAGCATACTATTGGTGGGTGGAAATGAAAATTTGTGAGAGGACGTTCGAGACACCATCGCGCCGAGAAAAATGCAGTGTCCCTCCAGATTTGAACAGCTCTAATTCAGATTGACGCTGAGCGCGCTGAGCTCTTGAGAGAATTGTTTTAAAGTCAGTCAATCACAACCCAGGATGGATGTCTCCTCAGAACAAGGGGAACAATTTAGTCTATTTGTTACAACAGGGGGGTTGATCGCGTACAGCGCTTATTACATAATCTTAGGGAATCTTTCAACGGCGTGTCCAGCCTTGCAAGACAGACACAATATTCCATGTTATTTTGGGATGGTGCAGTTTGCCTATCGTATTCCTGAAGTTCTGTCTCATATTTTCTAAGAAGACCCTGGCACAAGGAGGATAACCAGATAACTTGTGCTCAAATATCTCAAAGATATGGTGAAAATATTTACAATGACTTTTGCGTGTTCAAGTCCGCAATATATAAAATATGTTCACAATATCTTCTTGATAACGAGGAGTATGAAGAAGATATCCGGGTCATTGAGGAGTTATTTTGAACATCTTCTGTATATTCCACTGACAAACATCGGAAATTTATTGTAAATGTTTTCAGCATATCTTTTGAATGTTTTAGGATAGGTCATACAGTTATCCTCCCTGTGTGGAACCGTGGTTTGAGGGAGTTCGATCTAATCATGTGATCTGTCGACACACTCACACTCAAACTCCCCGGCTGCCGAGTGGCGAGGTGCACTGTCTGTCGTTGAAATCACCCCAGTCTGGAATAGGAGAACAACTTGCGACACTACTGTCGGCTGACATGCACGTCAATTGCGAGCACCTACTTGGAGTTGGACGACAGGCGCGCTCCACATTTGCTTGTGTGATTGATTCTGAACCACTTGAAGTAAAGTGGGCCTTGAGTCAGACAAATCAACTATGTGTGCATTATTGCATTACAGGGTACCTCGTGCCCATCTACTTAACTAAAACTTCCTCGTCTACTAATTTCCTCACTAGTTGAACTTGAAGAGGAACTTGCGAGGACTCAGAGGGCATACCCCGCGTTATGGGCCTTGTACTGAACCCCGGTGGCACTCTGCTCAGTGCCCCTCCGTCCATTTTATTTCGTTGCGGGCTCGGTAATTAGGGTGTCTGAGATTCTCATTCAGAGCCCCATCGAATATCCGGCTATGTTTCATGGGTATTTGTCGAGAGGTGATCATTTTCCGCGGTACTATTTGTCCGCACCATCCGGAATTGTCTCACCTAAAATGTTTGATGTTTCAACTTGAACCAGGTTGATCTCGTTCCGCAAGTGATCGCTTTCCGCAGGCATTTTTATACTCGGTCGCAGTTGCGCTGTATGGTGCGCGCCGCTTAGTCACCTCCTATGTAGTACTACTGCCAAATTGGCCGGGGCAGAAATTTTTACTTTTTATCCCCAATTTGAAGGGACTTAACAGGGCTTCAGGTGTCAGAACTGGCCATTGCACTGTCCCAATGGCAAAATTGTGAAAGGGGAAGATTACTGCAAGCTTCCAGAGATGCCTTGAAGGCGTGGTAGTCAGGCTATATAGGGCACTGCCAAATCCGAGGGTCATGAATTTTATAACTCGCTCAATAAATCTGATAATAAAAATCCCTCTTGGCGATCTGCAGCTCCGGCGAAAAGGAGCTGTTTGCCAAGAGGGATATAAATAGTGGAAAAACTGGGTGACGAGTAAGAGTTGTCACTGAGAGGTGGCGACTAAGCGGCATGCACCATACATGATTATTTGGACGGGGGGTCCCTTCAGCGGCCGAGCTACATGTGTGTAGGTAGATACTATGCCTAGAATGCAAAACATGAAATCCACAGATATCTGTCGGCCATTGGCGGAGGCGCATAAATACATAGACAGTTCGCGTCGGCGTCCGTGTCCACCGCCTGCCTACTTACACTGCCCGGGATCCACTGAACATTGGCACCGGCAACCTGGCGCGTGCGATCTCAGTCTTTCAGTCTGAGCCCTGGTTCGCAGTCATCCGCTGATATCCCTGTCCTTCGCTCATTTTTTTTCCGTATCTGTATCAGTTCAAGGTGGGTTCCTGGTCTTGTTCGGACGGTCGAATCCTGCTTGGTGCGATGCGTCCTTGCGAATTATTTAAATCCTACGAGCAGCGGAAGCGGGGTGCGCGTATCCGTGTTCGTTTTTGTGTTCGTCCTCGCTTGCGACGCGCAGATTAACACTGCAGGGACGTGTGTCGCACGCCGCCACAGTAATTAAATACTCGCCTGCGCCGCTCTCTCGATTGGGATCACGGCAGTAATATATCCTCCTCCTCTACTTGAATACATTCATGTAAGTCGCAAGAGTACCTTTGCAGGGCCCGTCAAACGCTAGCGCCTTCCGCGGATGTGCCGCTCTTTATTATAAGGGCGGCACATGAGCCGCTGATGGCATGCGAAGTTAGTCTCCCAAGTCAGACCATATGTCAAGATTTTTTTTTTTTGAAATTTGGGAGAGGAAAAAAAACCTGATATAATGCGAAGTGCCGTTGACGTTGGCACATGTGCCGCCTTTCAGTCAATGTGCCGAGTGAGCCGTGTTTTCGTTGGTCCCGCTAATTTACTTACAGCATCGTCGGCTATTTTCGACCGGTGGGTATCCCCGATGGACGCCGGTTCGACCATGCGGTGAACTTATCCAACGCTCTGGGAAAATTTGCGGTGAGTGGTGGAGGCTACAGAAGACGAACGTTCAAACTCGGGTTCACGAGCTACCGCCTGTCCCCAAAATTCATTCCGCTTCTCTCTCCCAAATCACAGCTTAAACTGGCCTGTCAGACTTTTACTTGTAACCGTGTAACTCCGGCCACAAAAGCCCGACAAGGCCAAAAAAGACCGTGCAAGATCACAGGTGGCCCGATGCCCGAAGTTTCACTACAAATCAAGGGGTCACTGAAACCTTGATTCCACACCATCCAGCACGTGATCGGTTTCTGGGGTCCATTATTGACCTTTTCGGGTGATGAGTGAACTTTCCTCTGTTTACTTCGTCCCATGAGTCAGCTAAATCGAAATGTACAGACTAATATCCTCATTCCCTTCAATATTTCACCAAAAAAACCGAGATGCCTAGCCTGAAAATCATAAAAATTAGGCCTGAGGGTGATTATCGGCGTCGAAACATGTTCTACAGCTGGGTAAGAATCAAGACAGGTAACCGATGAGGCTAGAGTGCCCCTTTCACTCATTTGGCACGTTTAAATCTGTCAACACTTTGCATTGGAGCGAGAACAGCACTACTTGAACGCGGATGGTCACACAATGTCACTTGATGCCGTCCCCATCTGGCAACGGGGATCTCGCGGGTTCGGGGTCCTGATGGAGGGTTTGGGGAGTTGATTCACGAACTTTTGATTCGGCTACCCCTTGATTTCCGCTCAGTCACGCATCCCCCAGCGAGCTATTTACGGGCCGTTTCACTCGAATTGCCTAGTTTAAAAAGGAAGAGCCAGGTACTTACTGCTGAGAAAATAATGCTCCGACTCGCGCTCTTGACATACTTTGCGACCGCTCATGCATATCTTTGGCCTTCCCCGATGCTCGATGAGCTCGAATCCTTGCTCTATGAGATAACACCAGGCACCACTGGCATCGCAAGCTTCATTCAACCCTGTGATACCTTCTCTTTCGGGTCGACGAGTGGCAGTGGTCCCACAGGAAGGTCCAACGCCGCAGACTGGATACGCACAGTGAGACACATTCCTTCCTTCTGGCAGCTACGCACTCCTTACATAGCACAGGCGTACCACGACATGGCGACGCATAACATCGCGGACGGCACGGGAGGCCTGGATGCGTCAATCAGGTTTGCTGAAGAGCAAGCACGGACGGAGGTGTGTTGTGTTCCATGTGCGATGGAGTTAAGACTGACGAGACCCCTCGAAGAACGTTGGTGACGGGTTTGCTAATACTCTTAGTGTGCTCACGGGGTTTGCCACTCGCTACGTTTCCGGTAAAATATCTCGCACGCGGGTATCCAGCAGAACCTGAGCATTTTTCAACTTCGCAGTTGCTGACACCCTCGCGCTTGGAACAGTCATAGCCGTTGAATTTTGGTGAGTTTTTCCCTCATTGGGTCCTCATCTGTCGACTCAATGTGACTCCAAGTGGAGGTCCTCAAATCCCTTTCCGAGGAGGACGTGTTGACGCCACGGAACCTAACCTGCCCGGCGTTCCTGAACCGGAGCAAAGCCTCGACTCACACATCGCCACCTTCGCCAAACAGGGATTTACGCAGGATGAAATGATTGGACTCGTCGCATGCGGGTGGGTAATTTCTCCTCTAAAAACCACTCATTAATTCCTTGTTTTCAGACACACGTTCGGCGGTGTCCAACATGCTCCATTCCCTGATATTGTGCCGGAGTTGAACGACCCAAACAGCACCGAATCTGTGGCACATTTTGACTCGACCAACACACACTTTGATAACAACATGTGCGTAGCTGTGCTCTACCAGAGTCCACACATCGTGACTTCAGTACAGCGCAATAGAGTATATTTCTGGCACCTCTCAAAATCCACTGGTTGTAGGCTTTAACGACACCACAAATTCAGACAGGCGAATTTTCGGCAGCGATGGCAATGTTACCATGCTCTCGTGGGTCTCCTGCACCTCGCGTCGTCCTCTCACAAAATTACCCTACAGATTCGCCAACTCGCCCGAGCTATTTGCTTCGCGCTGCAGCGAACTGTTCGCGCGCATGCTTGATACGGTGCCCAGCGGAGTCCAGCTTAGCGATGTTATCACGCCGTTGTCTGTCAAACCTTCCAACCTCAAATTCACCCTGGATGGTGACGTCCTTCAGTTTTCAGGCCAAGTTAGGGTATGGATAAACAATTATAAGTGACGCGTCTCTTTCACTAATTCTGTGTCTAGTTCTGGAACTTAACCGAAAACCCCAATCGCGTAGCGCTGCTTCTTTGGGATGACCACCTCGGAGGTGTTCATAATTCCACCCTGCTTTCCTTGCTGGAGTCAGTTACAAGCTACCCCGATGGAGTAGGTACCTCGTATATCTTCGGCGATGATAGGAGCGGCCTTTCACTCGACGCCGCGGCCGGTATCACGAATATGCGGTTCATGGTCGACGGCAAACTGGAAGACCAAGGCGGTGTCGGATTCGCGGTGCAGGATGCTGTTGTATTCTCCACAACCTCGTGCTTTTTCGGTAACAATTTTACGGCCCAATACAACGTTGCAGTGCGTGTCTTTGTGTCATTTATATATGTCGCAGTACTGACCCAGTACAGGTGCGCAAAGGCGTGAATGTGACGAGCGTGTATATCGAGACTCAGGCCCGCGACTCGTCGGGACATATCGCTATCACCGAGACGAACTCTTTCTCGCCTGACTCCACTGTCGCAGTAAACTCCGCCTACTCTATTTGGACCTTAAACCTGGCCGGATCCCCTTCCACCCGCTACGTTGGAGCAGAGATAGACGGTGTCAAGTTGTCAATGGCCCTGTTTACCCCGTTGCCCGCCCTTCCCTCTTGCCCATCCTAAGTCCGCCACCATAGTGACTCCAATTAATTAACAATGAAATCGGAGATTCTTTTCGCTGGGCGTCATTCTCTGCAATACCCAAGTAGTTATCGATGGACGTTAGAGTACGAAGCTTATAATATGGGAACGAGGGTACAAGATAGTGGGAGTATTGTTGTCGTAAAACTTTGACTTCAAGCTCGAGATGGATTTTTTGCCAGTAAGCGAGAGCTTGGGAGGAAGCCATCGACAATTTTGTGCGCTGTGGTTTCCGTCCTCGGAGTAAGCGGCACAATGTTTGAGCTGCAGTGTTAAGTAGCCGATGCGGCTAAATGCAAGATGGGTCAGAAGCTCCAGATCGATGTTCAACTTGAAGTTAAACTTGAACTAAAGTGTTAGCGAACGCTCTGCCGCCAATTATCCCGAAAGTGTAAATCAAGAGAGGGATCTCACAGATGGACGTCATGCATGAAGCCGGACGGAAAGCCTTCCTTCCCCGCCCTCCTACCAACGCGCGTGGCCGTGGAGTCAGCGTCAACAGTCTGCCGTTGTCGTTCGCAGACATCTCATGTATCGACAGAGTCTGTCGACCTCAAACCAAGGACTCGACAGACTCTACCGACCCGGGTCGGCAGAGCTCGACCGAGCTCAGCACAGGTCAACAGGGTCTGCCGACGGGCCCAGGGAACGCAGTGATGAGTAGTCCAGCGAGTCCAACGGGAGTCCTACACAGGATTGATGTGAGCACCTACATGTACCAGAGAACGAGAACAGAGTTACTTACAGTACCTCAAACACGTTCCCCTCCTCCTGACCCCCGCCCTAGCACGCCGCACAAGCAGGTCTCGCAGCATCGGAAGCAGACCTACAATGCAGACTATGAGCGGCAGCGTCAGCGTTTTGAGACGATTTGAGGGAAGAGCGTGACGAAACGAAAACAGAAATAAGAAGCAAAGACGAGCTTCGCTGGGAACCAGATAGAAATGAGGAACTCACCTCTCAGCGGGGTGACTGGCGGATATAGTCCCATCCAACCCAGCATCCTCCCCGGTCATCGCCATCGGCATGCTTGAGCTGCGCGCATTGGTCGTGGAGTGCTTCGGTCCGAGTGTTGAGCTCGCTCACACAGTTTGCCGCCCCATTTCGAGGGTCAGAACGGATAGACATAGCTGCCATGGACATAGCCAGGGACATCATAGCCACCGTTTTGACCCTGGAAATTGGGCGGCAAACTAGTAGGGTGAGCCATGCTGCCGCTGCTGGCTCCCGATGGATGACGACGTGGTCGGGGAAGACTGCATATTTTCGTAGTAGCGGGACTGCCCGTGGTTCTCATGTCGACCTGAAAATCATTAATCAGTCATAGGTCGTTCTTTCAGCTTGTGTCATACGGTGATCTCCTCAACATGGACGCGACAGGAGATAGCGTACTCTATCCCCGACACCACAAATACGGTACTGAAAGATCCATTGAAAATCAGATGGGAAAAGGGAAAAGCTTCAAGGCGCACCGTTGAATGCCTTCATCTGGGCGCGTCAAGTTGTAGATTTGGTACTGGCTCGCTTGGTTGAGGACACCGGCGCGGAGGTCCTTCAAGAGGACAATAAAACTCGTGGGGACTCGGGTTTGTCCAATGAGATCTGCGGGAGAGTCATTGGGGAAATGTACTTCGAGGATGGGTACCTCGGGTGCTGCCGGCGTAAGGGACGCCAGACGGACCATCTTCGTCGCAAAGAGCGCGCCGCTGCCAGGACAAGGACGGAAAAGGAGGATTGGGGAGATTGGCTGCCATCGTGGGGGCAGAGAGATGAAATCCGTATATTTATAGTAGTGCTCAGGCCGTTTACGGCCTATGTGACTACTTTGCGATCCTATCCTAAAGGTATGTATGTTGGTAGTGTAAGTCTGCCTCACGCCTCCCCCCGGAGCCGAGGATAGTAAGTACAAAAGTGCCCATACGAGTAGGGTCTCCAATGTATGTATGTTGGTAGTGCATTGCCCAGCCCCTCCACCCTGAATGGAGGCCTGGGATAACTACAAAAGTGCCCATACACAGGAGGGTGGTCGGAAAGCAATGAGATCGTTGTGCATGAAGGCTGGGGATCGTGTGGATTACTGAGGGTTGAACTTGGTGGGGTGTGAAATGGCATGTTCCGCTAGGATGTGCCGGAAGGGATGAAAAAGATCCCGAGGATGGAAGAGAGGAGGGTGGCATGGGTGGTAGAGGAGTGCATATGCATAATGGAACACGCCGGGCCAGGTGGCCAAGTCTTGAGTGGGGTGGGCCTCGGACGCAGGGTAGCTACGTCTGAAGTCCGTGAAAGTGGGTGGGTACGTGCAATGAGTGGCACAAAGAGTGGTACCATCCCCGCCCTCCCGCATCCATCTCAATCCCAGTTCCTGCTCACAGGAGGGGCTGGGAGAGATCCGACACTGTTGCCTTGTTGGGGGATGTGAATTGGTGGGGTTACGGAGAATTGTGCCGTGCCACCCAAATTGATGGTGGTGGTTTATGATCAAGAGAGCTTTCGGGGGCAGAGAGAGAGTGTGTCCGTTCGGTGAGACCATAGCTAGGAGAAAGTCAAACTTGTTCAGGGGGACGATCATGATTTCCGATCAAATAATCACGGATCGCCGAACACAGCCTTGTTGCCAGATAAATAGCCAGAGCTCGTAATCCCACCGCGCCCTCCCCCAGCTGAAATGCTGTGTTTACTTGATCTAAGCTACGATGTTCTCCTGCGCATCTTTTCTTTCCTCGATGTTTCCTCACTTCTGCAGTCGGCCCTGGTACGTCATTCCTGCTCGATGATGACCTCCATTTGACAACTTCCTTTCTGAAGGTTAGCTCCGCTTGTAACAGACTGGCACAGTCCAAGCACGTTTGGCTAGCCCTCGTCCTTGATCTGGGCTGCCGTCACCTACTGGATCTTCCGCCGCGAGAGGCGTTGCTCCGGTTTTCGGCGGTGCAGCTCATCAACGAAGTCAAACGAGCAGTGTTCGGCCCACGGACTTGGGCTGCAGACTCATCTTCAGCGCCGACCGTCCGACGGCAAATGCGCGTTACCATGTCTTCTCCCCCCTCGGAGCCTACCCTTCTATCTGGCGACAAACACCTGCTCGTGCAACGCGGGACCGGCTGCGAAATCTGGGACATCGCTGATGGTCGGCGTATCTGGGCTCGCGATGACATCCTCCACAGCCAGGTCGTCGCCCAGCCAGTCCATGACGGCACGGGCATTTTGATCACGCTGTGCACGGGGCAGGCACTGATGTGCGCATCATTGATGTTTCTCTTCGCATCGACCCTTTACCCACTATTTATTTAGATTTACGTTGGACCCCGCGCTGATGGATTGTAAACTTCTCGTCCAAGTGTCGATCCTTGACTTGGGGACCAACTCGGAAAGGTCAATGCCACCTATCCAACTCCCTCCGACATTTTTAGACTTTTCCGATCCGGTCATCGCTGACGGTATGTGGGCTGCTAATGTTACGTGGCTCGTGCAGAAGGCGGACGTCGTGCGCAACCGAGGGGTTCTCGTGGTCAAATGGAAGGAGCGAACATTTGTACTCCTCGACTGTCCAGTAGAGCTAGTTCACAAGGTACGCGACAATCTCAATATACTGTATGCCACCCACCATTCATGCCTTTCCCTGTTCTAGAGAATCCTATCTGGTCATTTCCTAGCGCTCACCAAAGGTGGCGCAACTTCCGACGTGGTCTTTTACCCATCTGCCTCACTCGATCCACACTGGCAGCCGTTCGACTCCCCCGCGCTCGCCAGAGAAGCGCCGTCTCCCATCCGAATCGAACCTATGAGTTTACACCAGACTGCGTATCCCGTCCTCCCGGGCCGCCGCACGCCGTTTATGAGCGTCCAGGATTGCCCGCTGCACCGCGGGAGCTACGTCGTTACCACCCACACCGCCAGCGTCCGCCGCCTTCGGGCCGGGAGCGCAGAATCCCGCCAGCCCGCTTTCCATCGATTCCGTCTCACGCTCCCGACATCAGCCTCTGAACCGCCGACCTGGGCACCGATTTCAGGCGGCGGTACCGTTGATTGCGTGCTCATCGACTCGTTCACGTACTCTGGCTACGGGCTGTCTTTCTCTTGTATCGCGCGGCGGCAGGTCCCCCGGCGCATCTGTCGTCCAACTACACGCCCGGGTGAGAGCACCGCGGAGTGCACGTGGATCGTTCCTCTCCCCGAGGAACACCCTAGCGGTGTTTCTCTTTCGCCGGATACCGGTGCGCTCACCATTTGCTCCGGCCATGGGGCAGATGTGTATTACTACCAGTAGGCGCTCCCTGGTCGTTTAGTTGTTATCTCTCGTATACGTACCCTACTGACGCCTCCTGTCCTCTACTAACTTCGCACATTACTTTCCGTTGATCTCCTTTTGTGTCCCAAAGAGATGTGTTCCAATAAGACCGAGGTACTGCTTCGAAGGACAACACAATAGTCTCAAGTAGCATTTTTCTAGCTCCTTAGGTGATCATCCTAAACCTCGGGTCCCGGAGCGACAAAACATTCACGAGTGCGCTGACAGGAGAGGCGCGGTGCCATTCGCCATTGACAGGAATACATGACGCCCAGGGATAAATGGAGTTTCGGAGGACGTTCATCGCTCCACCATTATCTCGCGTTGATAGGGCGGGCGCGCCAGACGCCGAGAGCAACTGAGTCAAAATGCGAAGGAGAACGTCGAATCCACGATATCGCTGTAACGCTATAGAGCTGCTGCAGAAAGCAGCGTCATCAGGGAGAGACCATGATTTTCACTTTGTAACATCACAAACTACGCACGGCCAAGTCGCTGAAAATGCGTCGCATTGAGCTCCAGGACGCCCGGAATGGCGAACTGGTTGACGAAGGTAGGATCAGCCTTGCAAGTACCAGTGAAGAGTCGTCATCGTCGACTGAGATAGAGATCCGGTCGATAGAAGGCATCCTTGCCAGAAGACTGAATCGCAAGCCGAGAGTACAGTGTGTTGTGGCAAGAAGCAAGAACAGTATCACAGCCACACAAACAAATGATCGCTCTCTAAGGACGTTTTTATTCATTTTGCTATGTATCCAATTGAAATGTACAAATTTTTGCTACACGACGCGTCTGGGAGTATCATATTTCTGTATCAGCAGAGGTAACAAAACAGAAAGAAAAGCAGGCATGCGGGAATACAGGGCGAACGAGTAGAAGTAGGCGTAGGCAAGGAGGAGTGGGGGATAGCGCAGAGGGGAAGGGAAGAAAGGATATGTAACGAAATGGGAATAAGAATCAGAATCAGTTGGTGCGTCCAGCTGCTGATGCGGACGGCTTTCTTTTTGAAGTGGCGCAAGCGGCTGCGTTACTTGGCGATGGGTGGCGCGTCCTCGAGGCCGACGCGGGCGTACGTCGTCACCTCGTACGCGGACTCCTCGCCTGAGCCAGGCGTGCTCGTGTCGGGCGGGCTCTCCGTCGCCTCGAGTCGCGCGCGCTTCGGCGCAGAGCCCGCGCTCGCCGTGTCCGCGTCCGTCGCGTCCGTCACCTCCGCGTCGAGCTCCTGCGAGCGCCGCTTCACGAGCCGCACGGTCGTGTAGTCGCGCTCGCCCGTCCTTGCGCACTTCGGCGGCGTCCCCCCGCGCGCGACCATGTGCGCATCGCCCCCCTCCGCGTGCGCCTCGGGATCCAACTCGTCGACGGAGCGCTTGCGCCCCGCGACCCACGCGCTCGGCGACAGCGCGTACTTTGCCCCTGCACCGGCTTCCTCCGTGTTCTCCTCCTCCTCAAAGTCGCCCTCCTCGCTGTACTCGTCGTCGTCCGACACGAGGCATCTCCGCGATCAGCGCCATCTCACGCTCGTACGTGCCCGGGCCCTCCTGCTCGTCCATCTGCCGCCAGTACGCCTCCTGAGCGCTGATCGCCTCTTCCCGCGCGTCCGCGTCCGCGCCCGCGCCGTCCTTGTGCAGGTAGCACACGTCGTCGCCCTTCGCGACGAGCGACACCACGCTGTCCGCGCCGCACCCGCCCGAGTCGTCCTCCGCGGGGAGGTGCACCACGATCGGCCCGTCGCTGTGCGCGTTATGGGCGCGTGTGTGCTCGGGCGCGCTCGCCCGAGTCGTCGTCGTCGGCGCAGACGCAGCAGCGGGGTTGCCACCCGGCCCCGCCAGCGCCCGGGCGGGATCGGGGGCGCGAGTTGGGGTTGAGGTAGTAGAAAGGAAGCAGAGGGAGCGGATGACATGAGGCTGTGACGTGTCGATCACGGCGGCCGATGCCGGCGAGTCGGAGCACAGTGTTGCAAGCGGCGGGGCCGGCGCGTTGCATCTTGGCGGGGCCGTGGCTGGGTGGGGCGGGGACGGGGGGCCACAGTGGGTCCGGGTTGGGGGGGAAGGGATGGTCGAGGTGGCCGAAATTAGCATCGGAAAATTGTGCCGGTGGCGCCGGCCCCGAGTTGATGGCGCCGCGATCAATTTAGACCGGCGCGAACGGCGGCTGGGTAACGGGCGGTGGAAAGAAATTAATTGTGGAGGGAAGAATGGGTCAAAGTGGACGAAGGTATATACTGCAAGGAAGCTGACAAGGAGAGCTACAGATTGGAGATGTTTTTAGAATTTCCCGTGCAATCTTCGTGAAGATCTGAGGGAAATGGTGGAAATATAGCCAAAACGGGTCCCTGTCAGAGGTACCCACGCCCGGGCACCAATAATGCGGGGCAACATGAGATTCTTGGGGAGGAGGGAGGTAGATATGCTGCCTTGATTCCTAGTATCACGGGAGAGTCCAGAACGGACGGGCAAACAGAGTTTTCGGGCTTGCAACGGACCGGATCAAACAGAAATTATGCCGTTGCAACGAAATGGTGCCCCTGTCTCGAACGCGGCGCCCGGGGTGGATTTTGAGAGATATAAAGATGCTGAGTAGGTCAGAAGGTGTGTAAGAAAGAAGGCTTTGGGTGTACAAAAAATCAGGGAGATCGAAATCAAAGATGGGTACGTGTCAGTTTCGTGTATCCGGGCATATTTGGGGCTCGAGAATAACCCAGCCATCCCAGCGGGGCTCGAGAAGGCCATAAAAATATTTAAAGTACAGGGATTAGGCCCCCATGGTCGACTTTGTGCTCGCTTGCTGTCAAATCGTGTTTTTACCCAATTAACCAAAGATATTTGAAGACACAATCAACTACAATCATATTACAGTGTGAATGTGCATAGAAACAAAGTAGAGATGTCTTATGATTTTTTGAAGCCGACTTTTTGCGCCGCAGATTTCCGTGAACATCTAGTAACTCCAGAGAATTCCAAATCCCAAATTCCCTGACCCTTGGAGTCCTCTCAACCCATCTCCCTTCCGGCGGGTCTTTGTCGCAGATGATTTCGTTGTAGGGCTGGATAAGATTATGATTATATTCAATTATAATGTATCGTAATGGTAAGATTACAATTAAGTATGGCCTGCTCGTAATGTTACAGCCTAATATTACAATTGAATACATTACAATAAGTTACGATTACATTAAGTTACAGGGCTCGTAATTAATGGTAATCCTAGCATTATCAGGTCCCCTTCGCAGCTCTTTTCGGGACATCAGTAGTCGTTCAGATTATTGCATCAAAGGCTTTCAAACTATCTGCCGTGAATCTCGGCACCGTACAGCTGTTATGGACAGGGAGGTACGATGCTCTCTATATTCCTCACAATTTTTGACCTCATTGGAAGCCCCAGAGGTACGTAATTCGGAGCGTTGCGCTTCCCAGTTAAAGACTGTATTCTGACTCCGCAGCAAAATTTCTGTCTGCCGCTGTGCATTCCCATCGGCCTCACAATGCTTGACGATTCCAAACTGGTCAAACAATTTCCCACGCTGCTTACGGCCCTCGAGAAACGCATCAAGTCACTGCCCTCCTCTCTCCCGCTCGCTCGGCGACATCTTTCACATTACAGCAAGCACACCATGTCCGATGCACGGTCGTCTATGGCCACTTCAACTGCATCCTCGACTGTTGTAACAAAGGAGCTGTTGAACGCTGGCTTCGGAGAAGGGTTGGACTACTTGGAAGGGATTACCATTCATTAAATACGATTAAATATGATTATCCTATGATTACAATACATTACGATACACATACGATTAAGTATCGGCCAATCCTTAAAATTATCCTACAATTACGATACATTATGGGTCCAAGTCGTATTTAATCATATTCTTCCAGCCCTATTTCGTTGTCGGCGATGATGAAAGAATTGCCCGATCAGGAAATGCGGAGGCGTCGGAGGCCGAGGATGAGTCTGATGATGCACCTGTGACTCTTGGACGGGGACAGTGAAAGAGAATTGCGACGCAGCGCTATCAAGGCCCAGCTTGGGAGAAGCATCATATTTTTTTTCGCGCATATTTTACGAGTTTCTTTAGTCAATTTAGCGTAGCTTAAAAGTCATTTCTGCGTGCCCTGGCGATATCGATGTGAAAAATTAAGGTGTTCATTGCCCGACCATCACCGTTACATACACGAAATTTGTTCAGTTCATGACCCCCTGTCACCCATCACGTATACAGTTGCCACTCTCTTCTGTATCAAAGAACAGTGGCTATGACCCCGTATAGCCACGGTGACTATGACACAACGTAGCCACCGTTTTGTGGTACAGAATGGGGCGGCAAATATGTAGAAGGAGAACGACACGTTGACGCGTTGTTGACGCGTCGCAGACTCGCTGCGAACATGTGTTCTCGTGATCTTTGATCATCCATCAGGAAAAAACGACTTTGATAGGTAGCGTCCGATAGCATCAGTAGTTTTGGTAGCCTGGTAGCCTAGTCCCCCCTTTATGTAGCTTCTGGTAGCTCCCCGCCAAGGTCTGGTGGCACCTGGTATCTCTGGCAGGAGAGCTTGGTAGCACTCCGGTAGCTCTCGAGAGCTCTTAGTATCTCGTAATAGTCGGGGGTAGTCTGCCATAAATGCGACCGAAGAAACACATAAAACATAATAAAAGCTTGTATTTGTGAACACGGGTGTAAAAATACAAGGTGGAGTAAAGCGGGAGGGGAACAACTCTAAATCAACGCGGATACATCAAACCTGCATAAGTCATGTCAGAACAAATTCACGCTAGAAAAGGTAACAACTCATCTCGTGGGTTTTGTTGATGCGCGCGCATGTAATACAATTATCTTGAAGGGGTACGGTGTCAGCGAGATGAACAATGTAAAGAAAGAAAGTACGCACCATCGGTCTGCATCAGACTGAAATGCAAAGATGTTAAATGGGGACAAAATATGCCGGCGAGATACAGAGATACACGAATAGAACGAGGGACGAGACAGGGAAAGCACAAGGAGGAGCACGGGGTCTGAAAGAAGATACTTGAAGAAGCTTGGAATCTTGAGGCTTTGGGGAGTTCATGAAGGGAGAGCCCAGAAGCTTGAGAAGAATTGAGAAGTGCGTCAAAACTTGCCGCGCGCTTGAGCTACACCAGCCAGCTGAGGGAGACTCGGATTTGGTACCAGCGAGCATTGGACGGACGGATTGAGCTGTCCGAGAGGCCGGTAGGCCAGATGCACAAAGTAGTTTGAGAGCTGCAGTGAAATGGCGAGAGCAGGGAGAGAGAAGATGGGGGGAAAGGAAGAAAGACGACCAACCATCGTCTTGTTTGGTCCAAACAAGCACGCGATCGGGCACGTGCCGGCGGAGTTTGAATCGACTTGAACGAATTTCTGCGCGCAGGCCCATTGTTGATATTATTCGTCCTAATGAAATGAGGAATCCAAGCTCAAATTGTGCCCGAGTAGCATGCTGTGAGCCTCTTACACCACCCTAATAGTTGAAAGTCATTTGATTTTCTTGGCCCCGCTATCAGTAGCTACTGATCCGTCAGTGATGCGCTACGTCGAGCTACTGATCGCCGGCCAGAGAGCTACCTGAGCTACCATGAGCTACTGAGATCCTAGTGAAGGCTACTAGGGCTACCATTGCTATCAAGTCCTGGCTGGGAGCTACCTAACAAATTGTTGTTTCCTGATGTCCGTCGGATCACCGGCGCGGTTGCGGCAACCTTCGGCTGTGGAGCTTGGCCGTTTTCACCAAACCATTGGCCGTAAGCTGCCCACGCACGTCCGACGTCTCGTCCCCCACAACTCCGCTTCTGACTCATGTCCGCTGGCTCAAACACTTGGACTTCCTCTCGAATGTAACCATTTTCAGACTCAAGCAAGACTCAAGCATGCTTCGAGATCATAACCGCTGCCACTCACAAATCAGCAGGTCCGTCTTCTACTCCGTTTTTGCCCCTCCCATCCCTGGATACTATCTTGTCAAGAGTATTTTGTCACGGATACCGAGACGACCAGCCTGCCGCTGCACCATACCTCGGTCACATAAGACGCCTGCGATGGTGTCAGCCAAGGTTCATCGTGGCAGCAATTAGTTGCTTTGCTGGGAACAACTGTACCAGAAGGTAAATCTTCTACTCCGTCTTTGCGCCTTCGACCGATTTATATCCCTGAAACTCTCAAGAATATTTTTATACAGACTTTGACCATCGTTCCCTCAAATTTTACTGGGGGAAATAAGGGGCCTGTGAATGTGTGCTCTCCCTCATATGTAACGGAGCTTGCGAGTGGCTTCGCTGGGAACAATTGTACCAGTAGGCTCGTCTTTACTCCGTCTTTGCTCCTTCGACCTGACAGCATCCACCTGAAAGCTGTCAGGGAAACTCTGGAAATTCTTTATTAAGGACCAAGACGACCAACATCCTTGGATATTACTGGAGCACATGAGGGGCCTGCTAATATATGATGTACCGTAGGTTCCGTGGTCGCTTCTATTTCAAAACTTGGGTGGTCGACTGACTTCTCTCCTCCAATTACAGTTGCTCAGGTGGCCAGTGGCGACCGTCCCCTCAAATGTTCCTGGGCCACATGAGCTCGGTGACTGTATGGTGGCGCACACGAACTCCAGTCGAGATGTGACTCTTGCCGGTATATATATCGGCCTCTTCCTCGCAGTCAACATCGGCTCGTCCACACCATGCCCGACCGCGCATACTCCGACAGCGTAAACGAGAACCTCCACGATGCTGTTTCAGCTTGGTTTCTTGGACCTCAGGGCGAGAACGCGGATATGCTAAAGAGGCTATTCGAGCAGGCTGTCAACTTGCAGAAGGACTCTCGTCTCGCTTATTACCCTGAAGATGGCGTTTGTCCTTTTTTTTCGGTAACGATTCAGTACGCGTACTCATGCGTCTTTTACTAGGAATTCATCACAGACAGCATCCAGGCGTCGCCAACCTTCCAACAACACCAGGGCGAACTCATCAAGCAGTTCGAGCTCCTGACCACACACCTCTTCGCATACTCGATCCCTTTCTTCTCTCAGCGTTATGCTGGGCACATGTCCTTCGAGATGGGCTTGCCGGGTATCCTCGGTTGGGTCGCCACAGTTCTCAATAACCCGAACAACGTAGCGTTTGAGGCCAGCCCCATCACAACGCTTTTAGAGATCGACGTTGGACATGACATGTGCGAGATGCTGGGTTACAACGAGAACGACTCTGATGGCAAGCCACTTTACTGGGGGCACATCGCTTGCGATGGCACCGTGGCCAACTTGGAATCTATTTGGTGAGTTTTGCTTCGAGCGTTTCTCTGGATTCCTCGCTCACGTGCTCCCGCCATGATTTCAGGGTCGGTAAGTTCGATCTCATGCTTTGGCGTCAACTCTGTGATAATTCGGTATTGGGATAGCTCGTAACCTCAAGTACTACCCATTGTCGCTCCGTGATGCCATGAAGCCCGGAAAAGAGCTTCACTTGATCTCGGATACGTTCAAGGTCCCCCTTCCCAATTCGTTTGTCTCGTCCGAAATGGAGCTCCTTTCCAAACTCGACTTATGGCAGCTTCTCAACCTTCCCCCGAAGACCATCCTCGACATTCCCAGGCGTCTCGAGGCCGAGTACGGCATCACTCCGACCTACTTGGACGCCGTCCTCGGCAGTTACATTGTCCAGACTCGGGGCAAGCAGGCCCTCGAACAAGAGTGGGGCATGAAGACTCCGCCTCGTTATTTTATTTCCGCCACCAAGCATTATTCTTGGCCGAAGGGGGCAGGTGCGCTACATCTGTGTCTGCATTTCGCTCATTAACATGAATCCGCTCAGCCCTTGCCGGACTCGGTTCCGAGAACATGATTGACGTTCCAATCGACATTAACGCCCATATCGACACGAAAATCCTCCGCGGTCACCTCCAAGAGTTCGTCGGTCTCTATTATAATGTTCCTCCTCTGTCGCTAATTGATACCCCTTCAGGTGTCTGAACAAGCAGATTCCCGTCTTCGCCGTTGTCGGTATTATTGGATCGACCGAAGAAGGCTGCGTCGACCCGCTCGATGAGATCCTCGATATGCGCGATGAGTTCGAGGCCAAGGGTCTTTGCTTCCTCGTCCACGCGGACGCCGCCTGGGGTGGCTATTTTGCCTCCATGATTCGCGAGAGGACGGGCCCGATCGGCCGCGGGCCCAAGGAAGAGCCCAGCCGCGACTTCGTGCCGACTGAGACCCTCCGCCCATCGACCGTCCGTCAGTTCAAAGCCCTTGCTCGCACAGATTCCATTACAATCGACCCGCACAAGGCTGGCTACATCCCGTACCCCGCCGGCGGACTGTGCTATCGCGATGGGAGGATGCGGTACCTCGTCACATGGAGCGCTCCGTACCTGCAGCAGTCGGACACGGGAGAAAGCATCGGTGTGTACGGTGTCGAAGGAAGGTACATCAGTTCGTTCGCCTCGACTGCTGAGTGGGTGTTGACAACGTGTGCTTGGCAGTAAACCTGGTGCGGCCGCAGTCGCGACCTATATGCACCATCAAGTGATCGGCCTGCACAAAGATGGTCACGGCGCCCTGCTTGGCGAAGTCTCGTGGTCGTGTCGCAGAGTAAGTGGCTGAGTCCTGCAGTGTGTGAGCCAGGAGAGTTGACCTCTGCGCCGCAGATTGCTGCTCACTGGGCTGCCATGTCTGTTGAAAAAGACCCGTTCATAGTCGTCCCTTTGAACCCACTCAGTTCGGAGCCGGACCAGGCTGAGCTTGCCAAGGAAAAGGACTTTATTCGGACGCACATCCTTGGGAAATCGAACGAGGCGGTCGTTCAAGACGAACGCGCCATGGCGCTGCTGAGTACGCTTGGCTCGGACCTCAATATCAATGCGTTTGCTTGCAACTTCCGTATCAACGATGTGGCCAACATCGACGTCGAGGAGGCCAACTACCTGAACAATGCTATCTTTAAGCGACTCTCCATTACGACCCCGAATAAGAAGCCCGAGGGGATCCCGATGTTCTTGTCCGCCACGACATTCAAGGTTGGCGATTACGGAGCATGCGTGAAGCATTTCAAGGAGAGGTTGCAGTTGGAGACCGAGTCGAACCAAGACCTCTTCGTCCTTCGAAATGTCGTCATGTCGCCCTTCCAGACCGCCGGCGACTTCGTCGGTAAGCTCGCGGGCATCTTCCAAGGCATCCTGGAAGACGAAATGCAGGTATGTTCCAAATAAATTTCAAAGCGACACATAAAACCAACGAGTCGCTCAGCATGTCATCACACGCAACACCATTACACCGCGGACCCAGTCTTTCGTTCTCCAGGGATATGACGCCAACATGTCTTCTGGCACTGGCAAGGTGTTCCTCATCTACCGGCCATACTTCCACAATGCCAGCGGTCGCTTCCAAGTCATCCTCAGCGCGGAGATTACCGATCATTCTGGATCCGCCTCCAAAAAGGTAGCGTCAGACGACGTCCTTTTTCTTGATACGGAACAAGACACGAACGTAAGCGACATCGCCAAGCCGGGCGCCTCCTTCCAAGCCACGATCCGCGTGCAGTGAGTGGTCATCCTCGTACCTGTTCCGACCTGTAGGCTGACGGTGTCCCCAGGGATGCTTCTGGCGCCGAGACAGTGGTCAAGAATGTGCAGGTCTCCATTATTCAGGTGGTAAAGAACACCCCGCTTGACTCCTATTACCGCGACGACGACTATCCGTCCTCCTTCGTCCCGTTCTATCTGTTCCCGGTGAATAATCGTCTCTACATCGACCACGTTCTCGTCAAGGCGCCCAACGCACAGATGTGCGCCGAGATCACCCTCAGCGACATGCGACCTGGGTTCAATGTGAAGGAGTTCGACCCCGGCGTCCTGCTCGATGCTGCTCAGGGCCACCGAGACCTCCTACTCAGCGTCTCCCGCCCGGAGGTAGCCATGCAGCCGGCTGATGCATTGAGCACAAAGTGGTTCGTCTCTGGCGCCAGCTACAAGGTCGCGATCTACAGGGATACCAAAGGCGCCGATGCCCACGGCCCTGGCCTCCTGAATGATATCGTGAGGGGTACGCCGCTCGCGACGGGCACCATGGCCATTTCTCGAGGCGTCTACGTCGACTTTACGAACATCAACAAGCAGGAGTTCACCGAGCGCGACACTCATCGCTTCACGAACTTCACTTCTCGCGAAGCGCACCCGGAGACCAAGGCGGAATGGAGGAAGCTCGTTTACGGCCTCCGCGGCCAAGAAACCCTGCGCGGCCAAAATGTGTTCCGCGGCCAAGGTGGCGCCACGAAGTAGTTCGAATCGTTTCTCTTGTACTTGTATCACTGTCTCACTACCGGGCCGGCAGCATTATCTTGTACTTATAACGCCTGTATGTCGTCGACAAAATTGCACAGCTTGATCTCATCGCGGAAGACCGAACTGCTTCGAGAATGCGAGTACTGCGGTCCACAAATTCAGCTAGGGCGCCATCGGGAGACCATTACATGTAGCATATGCTTACTTACTGAAACAGACGCGCAATCTCTCTACCGATTAACGGAGCAAACCATGACACAGGCGGTGCCATGAACAAAAAAACTGAGATGCTCCAAGCAAGTTCACCTGGTTTTCCATATTTCCCAACTTGAACCCCATGTTCCGAACTGGCCGTCCCGTCGCTCGTCCCACGCAGTAGAGGTTTCCCTAGGCTCCATGACGGGACGGGGACGGGACGGTTCTGCCCGTTGCCCTCCCGTCAAAACGACGGCCGTGCCTAGTTTCGTAAATGACTTTATATATTTATTGTGAAGCCAATCGTTCACACGTATATAAATCACAGGTGCGGCAAACAGCCCTATCATTGGTAAACCGACTCGTATTCAAGGGCCGCAGAATATTGTTCCGGCCGTTATCAGTACGCGTCGCGCTCGAGCTTATTTACAAACCATGGTCTGCATATATACGTTTTTGCCAATGTGCGGTGTTGGCGAGACCGAATCCCAACTTCGTCAAAGCCCCGAACTCGATGAACATGGTATTCCCGGACCTAATTTCTTAAACAACTGATTTCAATTCTGATCCGATATAAATGTCCATCCCCGACGCCTTCAAGTTTTTGAACAGCAGCAAGTCTTCCATCGGAAACATAGACTCGGAACAGACATCACTACCCTCTGCCGATATGAGATGAACAACCCGAAGTTCGGCACACCCAGAGAGGTTCCTCCTGGCAGTTACCGGTGCAGCTGCCATCTTCACAACATACACCACGCTCGCTTCGTGGTTTGTAACCCGGCAGCCCAGGAATGACAGGTTTTGCAGCTGCGGCAACAAGCCTGCATCCCGTCCAAGGAAATTCAAGAAAGGAGCAAGAAACTCGATATTTGGATGCCAAATTTCGAAAGCAGTGAGGCTGAGTGTCGTTGTGGAGGTTGGCAGCATATTCGGAGATATCGGAGTACTTACCTCGTTTGTAGTAGTTTAGTCATCATCCAAGGGTTTTTCCTCCGCTTCCACCCATCCGCTGCGAGGCCCGCTGGCTCAGTTCCTCTCGGGCAGTCTCCATCGTGAAAGCAGCTGAGAGCTGCAGCTGAGTGCCTGTATCGGGGTACAAATGCGATGGGTGGACAGAAAGTTTTTACAATTCTGCTGATGAGCGCAGGAGGAATAAATCAAGATAAATCTATACCAAGTTTAAACAATGGCCTACCCTTATTCCTCCACCACTTGGTTAACTGAATGGTGGCTATGCTCAGAATCTCTGCGTAGAATCCGTAAATGAGTGCCTGCTATGCAAGTTGTTGATCAGCCTCAAGTAGTTCAAAGTCAGGCGACCACGCTAGGATACTGGCCGTGAAGAACACTGTAGGTGTTTCTCAGAATGCTGAATTTCTCTGGGTCATTATTTATAAGGGCCCAGGGTGACTCAGCTCACCCAACGCTAAAACTGCAGGGCGGGGTTGTTTTACGTTCGGGGCATTGCACCAACTATAATTGTGGTACGGGTCGGACTTGGGTACAGCGTCGAAAATGTGGAAAGTTGTATCGTGCTGAAGCCTTGTACACATGCCGGATCCCAGTTTGATGCCGCAGGTTCTGCAGTGGATCAAGTGGGTATCTGCCCAGAGAGCATGAGGGAAGAGTTGGTATGATGACGGCTAAGATTGCTAGGTTTCGGAATGGTTGGCAGCGCCTCAGAAGCAGAACTGGATAACCCTTTCGGTAGAAAGTGTTGCCGTCACGGCGGTGAGCGCAGACCGATCTCTTTACAAAGGGGGCAAGTGCTCCGGTTAACCATGATTGATCAAGATCGGCTGTTCGCGACACTCATCTCCCACTCTTGCACTCACACGGCAAAAAAGGAATATTCTGTCTGGCAGAAAATGTTTCGAAAAGTAATACTTTCAGCTGTAGATAAAACTTAGCTGAGGATGTTGTTGAATGTGTTACCTTTGACTTGTCAGAAGATGTTGCAGAACGCAGAGAATTAAACTGTGATTTCAACCTGGTGGAAAGTAAAAGATTCCATTGCAGTCTTAACTTAACTGAAAATGTTGCTGAAATCAATAAAGTCTGCTGTGGTTTCCACCAGAAAGCACTACATTCAACACACCGCAAATGCAGCTGACAACAATAGATTCAGCTACGGTTCCGATAATTCCGAAGTTACCGAATCTTATTGTTTCGGCACATGCCGAAAGTGCAGCTGAATATAATGCATTCATCCCGGCTGAATGTGATTCAGACCACCTTCTGTCGAGCTGAAAGTGATCCGTATCGCCTTCTGCCAAGCCGAAAGTAATACTTTCTGCTACTTTCGGCACATGCCGAAACAATAAGATTCGGCAACGACTTCGGAATTATCGGAACCGTAGCTGAATCTAATGTTTTCAGTTGCATTTGCGGCATGCTGAATGTAATGCTTTCTGCAAGGGGGAAACCACAGCTGGCTTTATTGATTTCCGCAACATTTTCACCTAAGTTAAGACTGCAATTGAATCTTTTACTTTCAACCAGGTTGAACTCACAGTTTAATCCTTTGCTTCCTGCAACATCTTCCGGCAAGTCAAAGGCAATCCATTCAACAACATCTTCAGCAATGTTTTATTTACAGCTGAACCTATTACATTCTGAAATGTTTTCTGCCAGATAGAATATTCCATTTTTGCCGTATGACTAGCTCTCTCCCCGGGCTGGGTGAAAGTGCCGCGCCTGCCGCGCACTGCCGCGGCACTGACGCGCACTGACGCGGCGGTGGCTGTGCTATTGCCGCGCCATTGCGGGGCACTCAATAACTTCTTCCACAAATCTCCGCTTATGCTAAATCAAGTTCAGGACGTCTTTTTGAGTGTAAATACATCGGTTGGAGCCAAATATGCCTGGTTGAAAATTTGGTGACTTGGGCTCAACTAAGTTGAGCGGCTCAAGCCACCAGGTATATTGCTACACACCACCGAATTCCCTATATACTTCTTTCCAAACGACGACTCATGTTCGCTTAGATCTCCTAGGTCCTATATGATTCATCTCGGGGGACCGGAAACGGATCCAACTTGAGCTTGAACTCTGGGGAGTAGTGAGTGATGGGTGCAACAGGTAAACCAGTTGCCACAGTATTTCTTCCACCTGGCCCACCAGTTCCTTGCAGAGGCTCTCTGATGTACATCACATATGCTTCTCATCGTATGATGTAAATTGTGGTATAAGAATAGTGTATGGGGTCAAACAAACTGTCCATGCAAAGCTGAACTTGCCCCTCCATTTCTGGCTCCTTTGGAACTCTGCAGCTTGATTCTTATCCCATAACTCACTCTGGATTGAACCATCTGTTTGTGAAGAATTAACTTGATTTTCCTGGCCAACCGAGTTGCATCTGTGTTGGTGAAAGTATTCGAATCCGAGGGGGTCGCGCCCGAATTTGGACATGGTCCGTACTTGAACTTCAAGTTTTATCTTTGTTCCAACGGTCAATGGAGCATTAAGGACACAATATCCGCAGAGAGTAGCATAAATACCAGTGGGGCTGGAGTGAGGTGTACTGACGCGCAGTGCCGCGGCGGTGGCTGTGTCATTGCCGCGCCATTGCGGGGCGCCGAATAACTTGTTCCACAGACCATTTCCTGCACCAAATCGAGTTCGAGGAGTGTTTTCAAAGAGAAATACATCGTCTGGAACCAAAAACACCCACCTCAAAATTTGGTAACTTTGACTCAAGCCACCCGGGTATGTCGCTAAGCAATATCTAATTCCCTACAAACTGCGTCCAAACGACAAATAAAGGTCCGGCAGTGTTTCGAAGCTCTTAGCATTTGGGTGGACCTAATCAGACAGCTTCTCTGAGTTCAGTTCAACTTGAACTGGTGAGTAACGGTGTGGTACACAAATAAGTTGCCGCTGTATTTCGCCAGATTTTGCCCCACCCGCACGTCCGTTCTAATGGTCCTCCTCATCCTGATTCTTCACTGTACTAGTTAGACTGTGGTATGAGGAACAATGCTGTTAATTACAAATTTTCTTGTAAAATTGAACCTTCGAGCTATATTTTGCCTGGTTACTTTGGAACTGTGCAGCGTGATTGTACTCCTATAACTCACCCTGAACTATAACCAGCTGTTTTTCAGCTTGGGTTGCCTGGCCGAGGTGTGTTCATCTTGGTTAAAGTATCCAGAATCAAGGAGGTTGAACATGTGTTCGAGTTTTAGTTTTAATTTTTGTCAGACCATACCCAGGCAGCCCTGGACTACATTGCTTTGTGCTCCAGCAGTATTCCTACCTCAAATCAAGGGCCTAGTGACTGCACTGACGTGCTGTGAGGCGGTGGTGGTTGTGCTAGTGCGATGGCATTGCAGGGCACCCAATTTCCACAAACCTCTGCCCGCACCAAGTGAAGTTGAACCAAGGTTTCTTGGGTCCAGCATTGTTTGAAACTGGAAGTTATTTGTTGAAATTTTCAAGAGCTCAGCCCAGTGCATGGAGGTAAATTACTTTGCATCTTCAGATCCCTTCCGCACTTCTATACCATCAAGGTCCAGAGAGGTTTATCAAACTTAATTCAAGTCCAACAAATCCTCCCGCAGCGTCCGTTCACGCCGACCACAAAATGATTAATCTTGCTTGAGTGCCTGACTCGCTTCTGCTTAGCCACTCCTTCATTCATCCTTCCGTCGATGTCTATACATATACCATGTCGGGCCCTTTTTTGCTTGATCCTCTCCTAGCATTCGTTGGGTGAATAAGACCACAGTTTATGCAACTATCATGTTCTGCCTGACCCTCAAGTTCAAGCATGCATTACTTATTCTCCGATCAATGTCAAATGCCTGCGGTCACTGCGACAGCTCGTATACTGGGTTATTTTCTGTGATGAATCACTTTCAAGTGTGATGTGGCAACGGCTATGCTATTGCCACGGCGTGAGGAGTTGGGTTGATTGGCGGGGACTGAGAAGTTAACTCCCATGTACCACCACTCCCATATCTTCGAAGAGGATCTTAAATTATCGATACACTTGTTGAGTTCAAAATCCCATCCCCCTTTCTTGGTCATTGAGACCCAGACAACCATCCCCCTACCGCTCGCTCTCAGAGTCCGCCTGTGCAATTGTCGGAACCTAATGCTGCGGTAGTGCAGGGACATTTGAAGGCTGGCTGGATGTTTATATTCTAGACAAAAAAAAATGGAGAAGTTCCTGCTCCGAGACAGAATTAGGCTTCAGCAACTTTAAGGTGAGGTGAGGAACCATGATCGTGCCCCGGAGAAGCAGACTCACTTCCAAGTTATAATTTAATTTCTTTGAGTGTAGATGTCCCGTTCACAGCCGATGTGACGTCTCGGGAGGATTTCACCACGAGGTTTCCCAGTGCAATGAGTAAGTATCAGTAGCATACACGCAGTGAAATGACTGCAGAATTTATAACTCCGAAGAGAGGAAACCCGCTTATGACTTGATTTAACATGAATTGCCACGGCCCACTTCTCTCTTCAACATGGGCCTGGAGTTCATGTATTTGGGGTCCAAACAATGCTCTGGGCGTATGAAATCATGTTTGACATCTAGCACCGGCGAGAGGAGCTGTATGAAAGGAGAAAAACGCTGCGCGGCACTGCCGCGTCACTTTACCCGGTGGCTGTGCTGCCGCGGCAGTGCCGCGCACTGACGCGCAACTGGCGCGGCATTGCGGCGCATTGACGGGATACTGCCGCGCATTGACATTTGTGTTAAACAGTTCAATTTGCCCTTCTAAAGTAATCCTAACACTTCTTCCAGTATTGCATTATCTCTCCCAAACTATTGCGGAGGCTACCCCGACAGGACCTGACTTCTGCCCTACGTTTACCGAAAATTCCCGCCCCCGATGTCGTATTTAAGCTTTAAAACAATGTACACTGCTCATAAGTCTTTGAATATACCATAGAACTGCACTTTAAGGTATCCCGACGTAGCTTAGTTAGGCTTAGTTGGGCTTAGGCAATGCCGCGGCAGTGCGCGGCACGCGCGGCATTTTCTCCAGGCCCTCTCTCCCCTCTTCGTGCACCAGGCCTCTACACGGCTGCTTTTCCGTTTCCACGCCACTGCGTCTTCGCCGCCAAGCCTGCTCCCTTTCTTGCGCGTCTGCTCCACGCCACTCTCGCCTCCCCTTCCTGCTCCTGCGGCCGGTTCTTCTATCGCTCTTCTGTCGCGCCTCTCGATATCCACATCGAGGTGATCCTCATGTGCATCGCCCAGCTATGCGCGCCGTTAACGTTACGATCGCCTTGTCTGTCCTCGTGCATGATCATGATGCTGGCAATGCCTTCGAATGGCGTAAGATTCGGCGCATCTGTCCCAGGCTGTCGATGCATTGTAAGTATGAATCACTCTATCTCAATAGCGTCTCATTGACCTGATGAATTCTATGCGCGTATCCACCGGCTTCCCGTCATTCGTCCTAAACATCGTTCCCAGCCCTTTCTTAGTTTTCACACCATCTGAATGACTGGGATCACGCCTGCGCGCGTCTGCCGTCGACTCGTGCTTCATCTCGATGCTGACTCCTCACATTCCCACAAGTCCATCGACTTCTTCGGATGCCGCTGAGCATCGCCAAGAGCGCGGAGCAGCAGGCGAGCGTCTTCCTCCACCAGAAGCCCAAAGTAGGTTCTTCCTCCGCTCTTCCCTTCCTCTCCCCTTTTCCCTCCCCTTCCCTTCCTCTTGCTTTCTTCCCACAAGTACGAGTATGCGTGAATGCTAACGATGCCTTCGTTGCGCAGGTGGCAGGCCCCGAAGAGCGCACCTGCATCGTCGACGCCGTCTGCGCGCGCGGTGAAGAGATGATGATGCATCGGTGCGTCCGTTTCCTTCTTCGTCTTCCTTAGCGTTATGTTGATTATCCCCCCGCGCTGCGCTAGGGTTCAGCAACTCGGCCGTTCAGCGCTGTCTCGAGCCGCCGCGGGCCCTGAGGAACACCCTAAGATTGTCGCGTGCGATATGTCATGATCTGCCCACTCCCTTCCTCTTCCCTGTATGAATACTGAGGATCTCACTGCACAGCGGCCGCATCGTCGACCTCGCGACGAACTACTACGGGTACTACGTCCTCCAGAAGGCTCTCGACTGCAAGGAGGAGGTTTGCTTGCTGATTGTGTCGGAGCTGCTTCTGGGCGATGAGTCCGGCGACGACGCTGGTGAACAAGCATGCATCGCATGTGTGGAGAAAGGTGAAAGTGGTCTTCATTCTTTCCAACCTCTATCCTTCGTCGTCCGCTCCTTCATTCGCCCTCGTTCTCCCCTTCGATTCTCTCTCTCTGTTTCCGCCTTGGCTCTTGTTACTCCGATATATTTTGACGCTTCACTTCCATCCTCTTGATCGCTGTTCCTTCCACCGTCCCCGCTTCCTCCTTCCTTTATTAACTTCGGGCTTTTACTGATGACGTCCCTTGTAGATCACGGAGCTCTCGTGGACCCCCCACGGGCTGCCTATCTTCACATAGTACGTCGCACCTCCTCTTCTCATCGACACGGATTCTAATCCTTCTTCGCCCAGCGTCAACAAATCCCTTAAGGGCAAGTAGGCCGCCCTTGCTTGCCATGAGACTGGATCCCTCGCCATGCGGGTACGCAATCCCTCTTCCATCTTCCTCTTCCTCATCCTCACTCTGACTCGCGTTAATTTCTTTAAGACGCCTTCGAGAACCTCGAGGAGAGCGTCAAGGACGGGATCGTCGACGAGCTGCTGGGACAGCCTGAGGGCGCCGCGGTATTCGGCGAGGTCGCGAGGAGCTAGTGGGGCTCGTACTGCATCCAGCACGGTAATCTCCTCCGCCAAGATTCCCATTCTCATCATCATCGATACAGTCCTCGAACACGGGTCGGAGAGACAGCGCCAAATGGCGCTCGGACACGTCCTCACTCGCCTGCTCGAGTTCGCGACGAAGGAGCAGGCCACAAGAGCGTGCTCAAGGCGCTCAAGGACAGCGGGAAGGAGACTCTGGACCGGGTCGCGCAGTGTATGTGCGACCCGGCGAAGGGGTACGTCGCCCTTCCTCCGTTTTTTCCTCTTCTTCAGACTAATTCCTCCCCGCCGCAGTGCTCGTCGTGCGATGATCGTAAATATCGCGCTCTTGTTCACGGGGAGCCAGCTGATCGCCTCTGTCCTCCCTACGAATCGGCTACGATACGCACTTCACTTGATCTTCGCAACCTTCATCTTATGATTCCGGCCCAGGGTGACAAGGACCAACACACAACGCTTTACGAATGCATCCCCGGACACATCGTCACACTGCGCGGTTGCAATACCGGCTTGGTTTTGAGGGTCAGAATGGCTGGGCAACATATAGCCACACATTCAGTTGAAACAGGTGTTTTTGGCGGCATAAGCGCTCTGGAACGATGAGTTTGAAACGCACAGCTTTATTCCTGGCTTTATCTCTGATAATTTACCGGCCAACTCGCATGCGCGATCCTCGTTAGAAGCCCAATATAGTTCCTCCAGGTCTTGATATTCCCTTATTTCCTTGTGAACCATGTTGAATTTTCTTCCTTCGAAATCGACAATTCATCCGCAATTCAGCACTCACTTCGCTCTGTCGGCGCAGGACTTCTTCACATACATTACAGCCAGCCCGATACTCAAGTCGATACCTTTAATCTCAGAGTATACAGATATTTTGGATGACCCAAAACAGATCTGGAGTAATTGGAATCGGTCCAAATTTTGGGACATCCGAGTTCTAATCCGAAAGTTTGACTTCTGGATTAAAAGTCTAATCGCCCGAAAGATCATTATCTCCGGTGTGAGGGCAGAAGCTTGGGAAGAAGAGCTACTAACGGCGACGCCTTTATTATACCAGAAAGCAATGCCGACGGGATACGTGGCCGCAGCGGGAAGGGTGTGCCGAATTTGGATATGTTCAACAACAGTTGAGCCCCTTGTTACGTCCGTGAACGATTAGCCCAATCCAGACTCATTCGGCGGCGAACCATGTCAGCTGTTCTTCACCTCAGCCAGAATGAATTGGACGGCTCAACAGCTTTTTGCATCCGGAATAGAAGAACAGCAAAAGGCTGTCAAAATCAAACTGACGGATCAATGACGGATAGCCTCAGCCTATTATTGGGGACATAATCTTAGTGCACAATTGACCTCCACGTAAGCTCTGCCTCAACGTTTGCCCTCAACCCCGATTCCCTCTCAGGATTGGGGTTCGTTCAAATTCAAGCGGGCACAGTGTATGTTTCTGAATATGCTCATTGTGTCTGAGCTGAATGAATGCGACGCATAGTTCCTCAGTTTCAACTATTCTCAGCGACGGCGCTTGTCAGTATCAGTTTGATCGTCGGGCGCCTCAACATGTGACCGAGGAACTCACGGCACAGCTTCTCAGTTAACAGATAAGACTGTACCCATCAAGTCGTGTATCCCCTCGTACACCCAGTCGCAATCCCCTCATCGGATGGCCCAGCTCGGTTCATCCGGCGATGAATGGCTCAGATCGGCGATCCTCATCGCAAGGGCCTTTACCGCCGCCGCGGACGGCTTCCCTGTCCCGTATGCGAAGGCTGCCTTCGATGCGGTTTTAGTACTCCTGGAAACAGTCGAGGTGAGCGGAGGAGCCATCCCAGGCATAACTAGACGACCTTCCTTCTTTAACAGAGTGCCAAGAACAACCGGCGCGATCTTCGAGCGCTATGCCAGGGCTCTATGAAGATTATGGATATCCTCAATGATCAGATGACCATCAATGGGGGAACAATCTCAGCGAATTTATCTGGCCTTTGTGAAGAGTTCGAGAGGTTCGCCTTTCTACTTTTATCCAGGCGAAATATACTGAAAACTCGGCAGTTTACTACAGAGAATTCTTGATACCGTTCTAGATCTCCTATCACAAAGCCGCATGAGAGCAATGTTCAGCAGTCGTGAGATTACAGAAAGGATTGTCGCATATCGACGCGAAATTAAGGAACTTCGGTCAAATTGCATTGTGAGTCTCATTGCGAAGGAATCCTACAATCTGACCCGAATCATCATAGTTCGTTGCTAGCTGTGATACGAATGCCGAAATTCATCACTATCTTACACATGGTATCTTCCTTCGCCGTGCTCCGCATGTGCATCCAATGTGAATTTTCTCAGATGCCTGGGAAGAGGAATCTGTTTGGGAGGAAGAAGATGAACATGGTATCTCTTTATTTTTTCTCTGCCTAGCATTTGAGCTAAGCCTCCCAGATTACGATAACGAAGCCGAGCAGAATGAATACAGATACGAGGAACATTTTCAGCGAGGGGATGAGGACGATGCTTGGGAGGACGAGGTACATGACCAGGATTATCACTGGCATAATGAAGAAGGCGGTGGATGGGGAGAGGAGACGGAGGTGAACGGATATAATGAGGACAATCGTCAGGCTGCCGGCGCCTGTGAACCCGATCCCCCAAATTTGTGCTGTCCGATCTGCTGCGACACCGTCTGCAGGCCTGTTGCGTGAGTCCTTTATGCACCTGTCCTTTTTTACATTTTGTGAAATGCCAAAGTTCAGGACGCTCTGCATGCACATATTTTGTGATGAGTGCATCTATAACGTTCTTCGCCACAGCTCGCTCGCGTGTCCGCTTTGCCGTGCAACCATAACCGAGCCCCCCGAACCTGATGCGATATTGGACCGTTACCTGGAGCAAATGATTGCCGACGGCACCGTAACTGGGCCGTCCGGTGGCCGCAGCAGCCCGTACACCTGGAGAGATGTAAATTTCTCCCAACAATAGGCCATTACATACGTAAAGTTTTGTACCATTCTTCCAAGCATGTTCTATTCACAGTACTGTAGCCATAATCCAACTCCGCAAAAAAAAAAAATGCAACTAAAGTACTGGAGTCTTTCTTTGCTTGCCAGAATGGCCATTAGAGTGAGAGAGGAGATAACCTTTTCGTTGCAAGTGACTGGGGACAAGGTTCGAAGAGAATAGTCTTTTGCGCTACACTATTCAAATGAAGAGTTCAAGTGGGGTGCCACCCTGAGACATCGATTGTCCTAGGTTTTACTGATCCAGCTGAAATTTGTGCTTAACTGGTCGACGTTATGGTGTGCAGGTGTGCGCTGCAGAACAGGAATCGTCCGAAGACATCACAAGAGGCGACAAATAACTCGTTCTTTGCCCCCAGCTGCTTGAACGAGTTAGAACATGCCACAGATGCCGGCCTGATCCATTTACCTTGCCCGTGAGGTAGAAGATATCCCAGATGCACTACTCTATACAAGCGGTCGACGGCGTTGCTTAAGGCTGCAGCAAATATTTCAGTCATAATAAATAATATTATACATTTGCAACATAAATTAAGGGAAGTCAGAGTTGGCGATTCTACGCCGATGCTGACTTCAATTCTATTTCTTTTGGGATTGGGGGGGGGCTAAAAAAACGAAAAATTGGAGCACCAATGTATAGAACCTAGATAGGCAAAAGTCCCAGATCTGGCCCAACGTATGGCCGTAAAAATATGAATTTTGCACCGGCGTGTGGCCTGGCCTTCGGACTACAGGATGGGCAATCGCAGCCAGGCAAACACCAAGGTTTCTGAGGCGCCAGGAGGGCGAGAAAGATCTTGCAAGATCTCGCGCAATTCAACAAGTAGAATATCTTGCAAGATCTTCATCATCTTTGGAAATCTTGGACAATCTTGCAATATCTTGCAAGATCTTGCAAGATCTCATGAAAAACCATGTTTGCATCGCTATTTTCTCGTTCCCCACAACAATATGCATCCCCAAGGCTTTCCACACAATGGGTTGTATTTTCGTCAGATCCCCAGGGCGCAGGCGGCGTTGGAACTTATCCTTCGCCAACGAATGACACTTGGAGCTGACACGCTCAGGTGTCATCTACGGCGGGAAGATCGTGAACGGCACCCACTCGCAACCATCCGCAACCAGTCCCACCACTTCCATTCTTTTCGTATAGACTCTTGTATCTTGACTCTTGATGTATCCATTCCCAGTGAAGACACGGTAAAAGTGTTGTCGCCCGCATCGCTCGAGCTCTCGAATTTCGAGTTTCGACGGTCGTCTGTGGAATTAAAGGATTCCAAATGCAAGCGCGTCGCCTGGTGGGAGGGATGCTGTACTACTTCGACGAAGTGCTCAGGTGACGGGTGACACCCCATTTCTCTGAGGTCTCTAAAAATCACCATCATTCGAAACAAAATTGTTTGGTCATCTCAGGGGAGTGAAAATTCCGGGAATCATGGACAAGACCAGGAGGAGACTCCCTTCCCCCTTTTACACCGTTCTCCCGGACTCACTCCAAGCAGCCTTCTCGGGCAGACTATCCAATGACGCAGCGGAAGCCCGGGGTTCAGGTCCTCTCGACCGGCCGTCCTCAGCGCTGGAGAGGCTCCGCTTCCTCGAACCGCGCCGCGCCCGGATGATGAGCCAGCCGGCGATCGCAGCAATGATCACAACACCCCCGATGGTCAGCTCGATGGCCGCTGCGGAAAACGACGTCCGAGACGACGCAGTGGCAGCCTTCGGGCTGTGCGGGTGAAATTGCGTTAGCTGACGCGCTATCTGCGTTATCAGATGAAACGTTCGACAGACCTTTCGGGTTGCGGGGCACGAATAACGGAGAATGTGTTCGATGTCGCGAAGATCGGGCCCAGCTGCGTCCCACCGCCACCAGGTTGCGTCAAAAGCTGGACGGTTATGACCCACCCGCCGCTGCTCGCCAGGCACATCAACAATCAACAGACAACCATAGAACAACAGATAAGCACACACCCTTCAGGTAACCAGGGTAAGTTAAACGTAAAGGTTCTGTTCAGGTCGGATTGGGACCGCGCGCCTGCATTGCCAATAGCATGCGACGGGAGAGAGGTGTTGACGCTATTGGAGACGTTGAACAAGTGTGTGATGAGGGAATCGGGATCCGTAGAATTGGTAACAAGCGCGACAAATATTAGGCCTGGGGCTTCGACTTGAGATGCGATGGTGATATTCAAGGCGGCGGTCAGCGTGGAGCGGGCCACCAGGGACAGAAAACTGAACGGGGAGTTTAGTGACAGGGGAAGGGTTCGGACGCTGACTTATACGAACCAGATGGAGAGTTTCAAGAGCAACATTTGAAAAGCTTGAAGAAGGCCAGAGAAGAAATGAATGAAATGTGCGTCTCCAGCGCCGAAGAAAGAAAGTGGGAGTCAGGAAGAAAGATAGTAGCTGGGCCATCCTCGTGGGATATAGTGCTCGCATTTATATTTCAGTACGTACGTACGTAAATCAAGTCTTGCCGCGAAAATGATCAGCGATGCGGCAGTGCATATTGAGTGCATAACTGAATGTCTGACTCGGAGCTGATTGATTCTACTTAGATTGTGTTTGATGCTTTCTGTTGTCTGGGGCGTACCGCGTGGGACGAGGCATCTGCGCTGGGGCTTAGATGGCTGGGACTGCTACAAGGTGGGGTGAAGGTGGATTTTTACTTGCCTTGTACGCCGGGACGGACCGTTGCCGTGAAATCCGATACTTACCGCATCACAGACACAAGATTCGGTTTGTTCTGGTCTCAGCGCCATACTGCCACAACATCCCAATTTGGGAGCCCTGTCGTGACAGTCTGGGACCTAATCAGGCGATTAGCTGGACCACTACAATCTTGTCCGTATGATATTTTGAGACACCCGAGCTTCTGCGTGGGACGGGATCGAATGCAACATTAAATTGAAAAGGGGCGAACGGAACATTGCAATGACCTTTCTTAGGCCCTTTAATTGCCAGTCCGGCAGTCTCGAGAGTCGATCTCTTCGGTACGGAGGCGACGATATCGGGGATATCTGAATATCAATTATCTATCTCGCCCGTGAGCGCTAAGCATGTAAGTAGTCCATTCTATTTCGTTGCGGGCTCGGTAAGTAGGGTGTCTGAGATTCTCATTGAGAGCCCCGGGTATGTTTCACGGGTATTTGTCGAGAGGCGATCATGTTCCGCGGGACGCACCATCCGGAATCGTCGCACCCCTACAAATGTTTTGATGTTTCAACTTGAACCAGGGTTGATCTCGGATCGCTTTCCGCAGGCATTTTTCTACGTGTTCGCAGGTGCGCTGTACATGATTATTTGGGCGGGGTGTCCCTTCAGCGAGTCGCATCCGGTAGGCAGGTAGGTATCGGCCGATACTGTGCCCAGTATGTAAAACATGAGATCCAAAGATATCTGTCGGCCATTGACGGAGGTGCATAAATACATAAGCAGTTCGCGTCCGCGTCCGCCGCCTCCTACTCACGCTTCCCGGGATGCATCAATATTGGCACCTCCCGCTGTCGGAGCCCCGAGCCTTGGTTTCAACGCAGCCTGCGAGGCAAAAGAAATGTTGGCGTCGTATCGAGTTTGATCTGCCCCAGTGCAGGATGGGTTCCTCGTCTTGTTCGGACTGGTGCGCTGCGCCAGTAAAGATATCCCACCCGCACGCGCGTAGAGGAGGTGTAGTACTCGGGTCCCCTGCGCTAATGATACCCTCTTACGCACCGTGCCCCGGATTGAGCTCCCGATTCGGAGGGCGAGGTGCGTGTGTTTCGCGTGGGTCTTCGCTTGCGACGCGCAGATTAACGCTGTAGGGACGCAGCAGTAATTAAATACTCGCCTACGTCGTGGCGGCGTCTCAAGCGCGTGTTCGCTTGCGGCGCTGATCGCGTCCGCCGCAAGCTACTACTTGTCTTCGGGTACCTAGCGGCGCGATCAAGCTGTCGGACTACGAGGTCCAGGTCCTCGTCTACTCGATCCTATTTTGAATTGTAATTGCAATTAGCCCAGAATTTAAATTCGCACCGTGGTGGTTCAAATTGATTGTAGGTGCAAGCGTCGGGCATCAATGCGCCGGGGATCACATCCAGAGGCTGACGGCGCCTCCTCGGCTCTATTTTGGCGGCGCATAGCTTTGCTTTGCCCGTTGACGTGGCTGCGCACAAGGATATTGATGTTGATCCGATTCCGACGAAGGCGGCGCGCCCCTCTCCTCGCGCAATGTAACTTTGTGTGGCGCGAAATGAACCTTGGCGTCGCGCGCGCAGTGCGAAGGAAGGAAGGAAGGTCGCGTCTGGTGGGCTGGTAGGCATCGCGCTAGGCTCGAACGGGCGGGCGTGCCTCCCACTGCAGCGTGAGAGGGCGAGTGATCAGGGGGTCGCGGCGGGCGGGGATAGGTGCTTATCAGATCGCCGGCGGACCGTCTCCTTGCCTTGTCCTTGCCCTCTGCCCTGCCCACCGCATATACCCACAGCGCATCGTCTGTAGTAAACGAGGGCGCCCGACGGACGGATGCCCTAGGGGTATGCGGGGCGATGCGGGGGAAGCCGCTAATTAACGCGGGGCGGAAGGAAGCGCCAGCCGGCGGATGGGGCAATTTTCAATTAGTGCGGGGCGTACATACGCAATCCGATGCGGGGGCGTGCGGGGGTATATAAGCCCGTGGCCGCACGCAGCTGACTCGGATCGCGCTTCGACTTCGCTTGCTGCTGTTCGTGTGCCACTTATACGCCGCCTCGAGAGGACCCGCGAATAGCACAGCCCGGGCTACGAATAGCTCTCGAGAAGACTTTTGTAACCAGGAGAAACAAGATCTAGACGGAGGCCACGATGAGCGACACGCCGCCGGAGCCGGTGCCCACGCACCCCGTCGCGCCGCGCAGAGCGGACGCACGTGGGGCCCGACCAAATCAAAACTTCAACTCGTTCCTCAGGAATCACCTCTCATTCATAATTGACGCCGAGCCCACCTTTCCAAACGTATCGCGGAGCGAGCTTACCTCGGCCAGCAATGTGCCCTCTAAATTTTCCCAGTACTTCCACTCGGTCACCGCCTCAGTGTGCTGCGGAGTCCTGAGTTCGCCCTGGACCATCGATGCCAGCCTCAATAAAAGGCTCGCGAGTCCGTCAATGGTGTCCGTGAGATACTGCTCCGTCGTGGAGTTCTTGCCCAATTTTTCCCTGGCATTTCCTCCTGCTCGCGCAAGCACCTCTCCGAGGCGAACCATAATTATGTCTTTGAAGCGCAGGGATGGAATGCGGAGCTTGCCGTATACCCTTGTACGCCGAGCACAGAATGCAACCAACACCGAGCAGACGAGAAGGTTGATATAATATCTCACTTCCTTCCTCCCCGGGTCTGAAAACTGGACTTCATTCCAGGTATTGGCGAGGGCACCGAACACCATCACCATTGTTGCTTCCTCGCCAAACTCCGCCGCCTCAGTTCCATCCACGTTCCACACGCGGGAGAGGACAGACCGAAACTGGGCCCGGTGTTCGTCAGTAAAGCCGCCAGGGCCCATCTCCCAGTCGGGTTCGATATATGGCCATTGTCTGAGCCAACCAGGGAGATCTTGAGAGATTATTCTTTTCCATTCCGGTTCTATGGATAATTTTGAGCCCAGCGAGTTGTAGAATTTGTTATCGTGCGGATCGTGCCCGAGACTGCCCCAGACCGAGGGTTGTCGAACTATTTGACGCAGTTCGCTGTCTGCAAACCAATGGTCTGCCGAGTCCAAGACAGCACAAGCGTAGTACGCGACTTGCGATGCCTGTTTCATCCAGGTGTCAAAGAGGGGATCCTCCTCTTCAGTTGATAGCACAGACAGGAGGACTCGAAGGGATGCCACCGTGAGTTTGTCTCTGGCCGATGGCAAATAGAAAAGTGCCTGCCACAAGTCGCCAATCAAGCCGATATGGGTGCCATTTGAACTGGAAACAAAATCCAAGGTACTGTGAATCCATGCAGTATCGCTGTCTGTGGGAAAAGCATCTGGATTTGTATTGAGGAAGTGAAGTATCCACGACGGGCCAATCCTCAGAATTCGGAGAGCCGAAGCTATCGCTTCCGGCGAGACACCGGGCAGGGCACAAAATTGGTATCCCGCATTTATGCACCGAGCCGCGGGCTGTATTTCGAAAGAGGATTCGGCTGCTATTTGGGCAACCTTGATGACGATCTCGTTTGCAATGATATTATCCAGGGGATGCACATCTGAGGTGCGCCTGACTAGGTTCTCAAAGAGAACTGTCATAAGCTTCATACTATGTTTACTGAGAAAAGTATTAGATCGGTTATAAACCAATGACTTCACTGCTTACCTCTTATCCAGCACAGAACGATCCCGGGCAGAAGTAGTCGAGAAAAACGAATGCAGAAAAAACAGAAAGTCGGCGAATATTGACTTCTTGGCGTCGTCAGAATCACTCGGATTCAAACTGAAATGGTGGAGAAAGGGTTGCAATATCTCAGAGGGGTTCTGCGCAGCAATGAAGCGGAGACTCCATGAGGTTATTGGTGCAACTTGGTCGTTCCAGTTCAACGGCCTGTGTGTCCAAAAATCGATGGAATACAACTCCCCAGAGGCATTGTAAACACGCGAATAAGGGTAAGTCCAAAGATCTCGTGTTCGGCGATCATCTTCCGTAACCATATCAAGCAACCAGAATGCTCGAATGCAGGCAGTTGCTCGAGTGGCCATCCCTTCTCGAACATCGAAGTCAGTGATACATGATCTGAAGGTGTCATCCAGTCGCTGAAGTGCAGGTCCAACATCGAGGTTCTCAGGCCATTGCAGTTCGCAAGCCATTTCTGCCACACTCTCCACCAGCCTCGGATCCGTGGATGTCTCCAAAAGCCACAAAACGGCGGAGACCTCCTCAGATGGAGGGCCTACATCATCGAAGATCGGGACGGGTTGTGGGGGCAGAGAGTCGCGCGGTTTCAAGATATGAAAAATTGGCAGTAGGGGCTCCATTCGAGGAACGACAGCCATAGATGCTGTCCAACACTGGGAAAGGAAAGCCTGGCCTCCGCCGATGACTGAATGCAGGTATTCAAGAAATAGACGCAAGAATTCTGGAATGGGGAATGTCTTGAATGCATCCAGGATTGCCTTCAAGAGAAAGCTGAGCGATGTCTGGAATGGTGAATGCGGTGATACCACCGCAGAAATGATCATCGCAGTATACAGAATGGTCCCCAGCCCTGTGAGGATAATAGCAATTGCTGCGATCGCATGGTGTATCGTCCACAGGTAAATCGAGAGTGCGGCAGCGAACAACAAGAGCGATAACTGTAGAAGGAAAGGGAAGACCTGCATGACAAGGTCGAACTTCCATTTCCGCATGCCATCAACCTTGTGCTGGCGTTCAAGCCCACGCGCTTCGATTGTGCCTCGTTCGCCGACGGAATTGTAGTGCATGAGCCACTGCTTTCCCAGAACAGCCAGCAGCGCGGCGAGAAGGGTAGCAAACAGACTGAAATATAGCAGACTCTGTGCAATGACGACCATTTTCGGGGGAGTCGTCGGTGTGAAGGCTGAGACACCTGGAGGTAAGAGCCCCGTGATGTTCTGCACTAGGAAAATAAGAAGAGCCTGGGTCTGTGCATTGGGATCAGGCTGGAGTTCAGGTTGAATCTGGATAATGAACGCCGAGCTAACAGCCGAGAAAAGACCCGCCTGCAAAAAATCAGGGGACACAATCACTGCTTCAAAAAACTGGTACAGACGAAAATGAGTGACGTGTCCAGGCCCTGCCCGTATTTCTCCTGAAGTTCCTTGTCAAATTCATCAGCCACTGTCTTGTACGCTGTCCAAAATGCAATTTTCTTGTCGGGAGACTGTGGTTGCTGCTTGAGCGCCTCAACGGCCGTTCTTACACTGACTAGTAGTCAGACGGGAAGCATGCAAAGCTGGAAGTTCTGAGATTACCTTTCCAAGACTGTTTTCAAGCTTTTGAGTACAATTAGCCGGGCGCAGTGCGGATAGATGACTCAGTCGTACCTTGCAGCCTGGTCGTTGATGGCACCAATGAGCCTTGCCAAGTTGCTTTAGTCTTTGGGTGTCAGAAATGCAAGAAATTGGACGTACCCTTTCGTATTCTCGTCACTAGCTCCAATATCGACAGCTTCACCAGTCCTGAAAAGCCTTGTCAGTAGAGGAAGCAGAAGCGAAAGAAGCTGCACTTCTCATGAACGATGGTCTTGGCCTCTGGAGGAGGAACGGGTTCGCCGGGAGTGTGAGTATCCTCGCCACCCGGAGCCGATGACCTATCGACAGCCACACCAAGCCTGCGAGGATCTCGTCAATGTTACAATTAAAAGAAGAAGAAGAAAATGTATCACTTTTCTCTGTCGCCACCAGTCCCAAGCGATCCACCCGACCTGGAAGGACTGGCTTAGTCTGCCGAGCAAAGGACTCAGATCTCTCACCCTTCACCACGTAACGCGGCCGCCGCTGCTGCTTCTGGCGTTATTGGGTCTCCAACATCGGGGGCAGCTCCTCTTCGAGCTTCCAAGGGTGTGGAGGATCGCGACATAGGACACTCGAATGTGATACAGCGGACGTGGTCAAGTGGGAAGAGCGAGCACTGTGTGGGTTGTCGGAAAAACGTAATTGCCTCGTAAGGCCTTATCTGGCTGTAAGATTCTCAGGCTTGCTAAAATTGCCGCTTTCATATGGGAAAAGATTTCTCGTAAGATTAATTCCGTTTTTTACAGCTAAGTCAAAAACGATAGACACAAACCGTTTCCGAGCACAGCCCAAGCAAACAAATCCTAAATTAGAGCAAGAACTAATTTATCCGTCGTCTCGATGCCACCGACCAGTCCCACAAAATAAACTGCAGGGTCTTCCAAGCTCCATAGGTATCCGCACACATCTTCCCGTGTCGTGGCATGTTTCCAGTGTAAGGTACACCGTGTGTACATAAATATTTGTAGCCGCAGCAATATCTCTTGCGGCCATGGTATTGGCCATGATAACAATTTAGTTGCTTTTGTTCCTCTGTTGCCGGAAGCCATAGTGGAAGGTGCGGTGTGATACATGTTGCCAGGTGGAGCGCATTATGTTGGAGCGGTGTTGGCGTTTACTTGGGCTGTGCTCGGCCCGAACTGTTGCTCCGAAACGGTTTGTGTCTATCGTTTTTGACTTAGCTGTAATTATCCAGAGTCTGGACGGCAAGTTGGGGGTACCGAAATCAATGCCTCAGACCCCCCAAGTATTGTGGATGCACCAGGTTAGAAGAAAATGGCCACCCTCGACCTCCAGCTGCAAAAACTATTTCGGGCTATTTCGGGACGGATGCATTGTAACGCTCTGGTAACTCCTGGTAACCGGCCGATCTTACAAGGCGGTGGTAGCCATTATTTTTAATCTCGCTTATAAGGCTAAAAACAAATTTCCGACAGTTGGGCGGCATGATCTTCCAATCGCATGTAATGCGCCGCTGTCAGTCTGCTGATCGCGATATTGTGAGAGAAGGTCAATGGCCAATGGCGGCCCGGAACATCTTCAATTTTCGATACATGGGTGGGAAACAACTGTTTAACATAAGCTTGGAGCTTCAGCTAATGACCGAGGATGCGTGCGTGAAACCTGCATCTGAACGAGGGTATGCATCTTCAATAACGGCGCTTCTGGTTTGTTTCCAGGCCTGATGAGATCGCTCTCGTAAAGCGCTCAGCGCCGGCTGTCAGGAAGAAAGGGAGAAATTAGCACTGTGAATAAAATAAATATACACAGGTCCAAGGGGATACTTTTCTGTGAATTTTGGAACATATGCTGAGAAAGTGACCCAAAAACACCTAAAATCAACAATCCGAACTTATTTGGGCCAGCGGTTCGTGCGCTATATGCGATATATACATCACCTTTTATGGGCAGCTGTCGCACCATATATGGTAGTTTACTTACGTAATTGCTTACGTGGTTGGTTGACCGACCGGCCGATTTTTTTTTTGAAAGTGACGCAGAATTATGGGGGTAATACTGTAACATTATTATTCCAAATTTCTCGAATATTTACACACCTGTTTCCAATATACACACGGCTGTTCCTAAGAGTTGTTGCTTTCATACATCAAAACACAAACCTAAAAAAATTTACACAGGTGGAAATATGTAAGAAAAATGCACAGGTAGGTTCTTGAATAAACTCTACTGGTTCTTGTCTTCAAATTTTTTATTTACACCACTCTCACAGGTCCAGGGTTTTACATACCTTTCGATTTCAAAAATATTCACCGCTTGGGCTGCACCTTGGAAAGTACACTGGTTCCTCCCTTGCCTCAATCCACCACGGGTAAGTTCAGTAGTGTAGTCGTTTGGTTTGAGCCAAGGAGCAAAGGGCATGTTAGGATCAACTGATGACTGATCTCTAGTGGTTTTGATCATTGTTACTGGAGATGGTAGAAGTGCCCGGCCCTGCCTTTCAATACAACCTGATGAGTTTGAACTGTCTTACGTGACCTAGGGTTAGCCTCCCAAGGGTCTCAACTGTGTAGTGGCAATGGGTTCTTAGCAGCGCCGGACGTCATTCTGACTGACTCATCCATTCCATGTGAGTTAATGATCGAAGGACTTCATACTGCCAATGATAGATAACCCACATATGAAAGAGACCCTCAGTCGCAGAAAAAATACTAGACAATAATTGTGTACATTGGGGATGTACCCTGGTATGGCGGTCCGTTTGCACATTTAATCATCCAGCATATTTTGTGGCTTTTCCAGTGTTTTTCCAGTCCTTTTCACTGTCCCGTGTTTTTTCTCAGACTTCAGCGGTAAAAGTTTTCTTGGATGTCATAAATACATGTTCCCTTGTCTCCCTAACTTATTGCTACCCTTGTCAAAAAAAAGTTTTATTTTAGTTGCATACCGCACGGTAGATCACGTGACCAGACACGTCCATTTGGGATCAAGATATACTAGCAAATAGCACAACTTCTACGTGTTACCAGAGCTTTGGTAGCACATATGAGCTCAGGATATCCTCAGATGCACTTCCAATCGGTTCATACTCCTTCTTGAGTCTCACTGATGAGGCCCTGCATCATGGAATATCACCAGAGCACGAAAACCTCCGAATTAAAGGCTCTGATGACTCCAAGATGGCTCTACCCAGCTCTACACTGCTATTTGTATTGCTACTGACAATTTATGGCTATGAATATCAAAGCAAATGCTACAGCACACCTCCGAGTCCCTTTCTGCCTCAGTGCTGGACTGTACAACTGAAGATATCCCAAATGGGCATCTGGCCACATGGTCTCCAGATGGCTCTGATCACCCCAAAACAAACAATGGCTTGCAGTTGTGTAAAACAAGTGTTCTTGTTCAAGTACAAAAAAAAAAAAAAGGTTGGTTAGAATAAAAGTTTGTATGTTTTCAGCAAAAGTTGGTGAATAGGCGAAAATGACCAAAAAAACACTGGAAAAGCCAGAAAATATGCTGGATGATTAAATGTGCAAACGGACCGCCATACCCTGGGGCTTACACTGGTAGAAGATTTCGAGTTTTTGAGTGAAAAAATTGGTGAAAATTAGTTTGGGTTTTACACAAGTTTTTCACCAAAAATGTAGGTGAAAAACTCAAGAGTTTTTCAAGAGTTTTCCATTTTATTTCGAAAATTTCACCTAAAGTTAGAAAACTTTTGAAAATGATTCAAGTTTTTTACCTACATTTTTGGCAAAAAACTTCTGTAAAACTCAATACATTTTTCACCAATTTTTTCACTCAAAAACTTGAAATCTTCCACCAGTGTTAAAACAAAGACATCTGTCATTGCAACCGCGCTTCATCTCCTTATGCCCTGTGTCGTTGTGTAAGCCTCCGCGAGGTCTTATGGGATCCCAATCGGACAGAATATCCCGGCGGGACTCAAGGGGTTTATATTGTGGTATTGACCTTACAAAGTACAGTCAAACTCTGAGAGAAGACAAAAGAGGACCGATATCCGTTCCCTCTATAGTATGTCTCTCTACCTCTCTGAATATTCGAGAGAGGAGAGTGTCGTGTAAACCCCGATAAGCTCCTAGCAATATAAGTAGTCGTAAGCGTGAATCGTATAGCAGTCGTGACTCAATCCAATGTCTCCTGCTGCCTTCTGGTACTCGGAGATGCTCAACGAGGCCTCGGAGGTACTCGACGAGGTGAAGAAGGCCTTGAAGGCGACTAGTCCTACATAAGAAAGAGCTCAGCACCGCCACACGGGAAAGTCACATGAAAACACTGCCACTAAGTCACATGAAATGTCATGTGACCTCTCGCCCATTCCAGGCCCTGCCGCCGCTCCTCAAGGCCTCAAGGCCTCAACACAGATTTCATTAATGATAAGCACACTTTGCCTCTGCCCCTCATCTTACTCTCTGCTCCTTCCCATTCCAGGTTTGTTACTCCCTCTCTCCTCTCAATTCCTGTAACATCTTTGATGATTTCCACAGCTATACCCCTATCTGTCAACTACATTTCATTCAACTTCCCCCACCACTTTCACTGTGCTTTTCTGATCTTCTGTGTGTACCCACAATTGACTCTTCATATTTGGCCCTACTAATTCCAAATCAGCTGCAGCCTGGCTCTGAATGCAGGTGCTTTCTATTTTCTTTGTATCAGTCTAACTTTTGCCGCTCTGAAACAGATCTGTGGTACTGACTTCTGTTACAGGTAGTTTAGGTAGCTGTAGTAGTAGTTGATGATCAAGTATATGTTACCTTGCTTGACAAGGTATCTGGAACCTCAAAATTGTGTGGGACCCAGCCCACCTGGTTTGATCCTTTCGCCGAATCTTTCCGAGTCCACGTGTACATGAGGACACCCCGTTTTGAAATCTTCCGATCTCTCTACTCGACTTGAACATTTTCAGAGACCTCCTTGATTCAATATTCTGAATCCAACAAACATCACTCCATTGCGCGAATCTCCTCACGTCCAAAATTTCCGGTACTGCGATTCTGCGAATCCCTTTCAAGTCATAAAAATGCACTCCAGCACCCAGAAATTATTACATTTGTGTTTAATCTGGGATCTATAACATGTAGGCAGGTCGCAGGTGCTGGAGATTTTAAGTCTTAAGACACTTTTAAAGTCGGCTAGCTGAGTCGAATCCTGCAGACATGAGTAGACACAGATGGTGACAGACCATTTTATATACAATCATATCCCTCAGCCATTGGAATCTCAAAGATCGAAGTCCTTGGTTGTAACTGCAAGCTGAATGCTCAGTTCGGAGTATTAGTGAGTATACCACCGTGCACATGTAGAATCGTGCGGAGACCCCCAGCAGTCCCTAGGATTAGCAACTCAACAAAGAGCCTCGGTGAGCTCCAAGTGTGTGTTGCCATTTCTCCGAGCTGCCCTCCACCATTAATTCATTGAAACGTTGCGAACAAGCTGGAGCAGGAGAAGGTTGAAGGAGAAATGAAATTTCAATTGTACAATTGTCTCTACTAGCGATATATCACTCCAGTTCAAAGGGGGAAAAAAAAAAGGTTTTGCTGCAAGCAAGGTCTGTGCCGACATAGTCGGCGCCCACACGTATAAATTTCTTTTCTTAAAAAAACCCCGCAACTGAAAATTAGCTGCAAACGTGGCGCGCCGAAGGCATGGGTCTAAACTTGTTAGGGTAGAAGAAGATAAGATTCCACGTGACTACACGCGTCGCTGACTAATTCTACTTGCTACGAGAAACTATCGCACTCGGGAAAGATTACATAGGTAAGAGACTTCGTGAAAAATTGTGATACATGTATGCTAACCAAGGATTCCTTACACGTTGGGAGATGCCCAGCAGTGGATTTTATACGAGGTTTGAGGGTGTGTATATTTCCTTCGCGGCATGCTGTGCTAATGTCTGGCAAGAAACTTCAGCTGTGCAAATTTTGTATCTTGTCACCACCTGTGTTCCTTTTGAAATGATCAGGGTGTGTCAATTGTACCATGTGCATGTGAAGCTGTGTATAAAGACAAAAATGTAAGCAGGCAGTGTCAATTTTAACTCAAAAACACCAGGTGGTGCACAAAATAATGATGTTACACTATTACAGCCATACAGAATCACCCAATCTATTCAGAAAAAATTCGAAACAAAAGATTTATTATTTTGGGTGACAAAAGTGCCCATATCTTCTGAACCATTGATCACACGAATTTTTGGTCTTCAGATTCGGATTGCCAGGCCTAATTTCTGTCAAAATCAGCATATGTTCCAAAATTTAGAAAAAAGTACCCCCTTGCACAGGTCGGATACATACAGTTACCGAACTTGGCTTCGCTGCAGACCGTGAAGGACTGCAATAAAAATAAGAATCGGAAAACCGTCTTAACCGGAGAGAACCCGACCTGTGGGACGAGTCTGAGGCGTTTGAAGCCAATGACGAGAGTGATTTCGAGAAGGGCTTCAAGGAGTCCTATTGTCGTCTCAAGCTCAGGCACCCAACGAAGAATATGACAGCGCCAATCGCAAGGCGCGCTGATAGCAATGGAAAACAGTCTAAAGGAGTCAGTCATAACTAGCAGAGCATAAAATGAGATGGAGGAACTTACGGGTGCGTATTTTTGAGAACGCAGACGATGCACCGGTGGAACGACTCTGCTGTTATATGTTCTATACGACACCACCCCTGTCGTAGATATTATCTACCTAGGGTTCAACTTTGGAGGGTGCTTTAGCGGTTAGATGATGCTTTCCTAGTTGAAGAAATATGGGTCAGTGACTGGGCCACAATATTAATCATGTACTACAATCTTACCCGAGCTTCTGCGCGGGACGGGATCGAATATATCAATTATTTATCTCGCCCCCTGAGCTCGGTAAGTAGGGTGTCTGAGATTCTCATTGAGAGCCCCGGGTATGTTTCACGGGTATTTGTCGAGAGGCGACCATGTTCCGCGGGACGCACCATCCGGAAGTGTCGCACCTAAAAACGTTTGATGTTTTGGCTTGAACCAGGGTTGATCTCGGATCGCTTTCCGCAGGCATTTATACGTGTTCGCGGTTGCGCTTTACTTGATTATTCGGGCGGGGTGTCCCTTCAGCGGGCCGAGGTACATGTGTGTAGGTAGATGCTATGCCTAGTATGCAAAACCTGAGATCCAAAGATATCTGTCGGCCATTGACGGAGGCGCATAAATACATAGGCAGTTCGCGTCCGCGTTCGCCGCCTGCCCACTCACGCTCCCCGGATGCATTAATATTGGCACCTCCCGCTGTCAGAGCCCCGAGCCTTGGTTTCAACTCAGCCTGCGAGGGGAAAAAAAATGTTGGCGTCGTATCGAGTTTGATCTGCCCCAGTTCAAGCTGGGTTCCTCGTCTTGTTCGGACTGGTGCGCTGCGCCGGTAAAGATATTCGTCCCGCGTATACGTGGTGTAGTACTCGGGTCCCCTGCGCCAGTAATACCCTCCTATGCACCGTGCCCGGGATCGAGCTCCCGGCTCGGAGGGCGAGGTGCGTGCGTTTCGCGTGGGTCTTCGCTTGCGACGCGCAGATTAACGCTGTAGGGACGCAGCAGTAATTAAATACTCGCCTGCGTCGCGGCGGCGTCTCAAACGCGTGTTCGCTTGCGGCGCTGATCGCGTCCGCCGCAGCCTACTAATTGTCTTCGGGTACCTAGCGGCGCGATCACAGCTGATCCTACACCCTCACCTCCATGTACGTAGCGCACTGACCTGGAATATTCCCGTCCTCAAGATCGGCTTCGCGCCTCCTCGAAAGTGACGCTCGTCGATTGTTTGAATATTTCACCGGCGCGCGCGCCGGCGCCTCCTCGGCGCTACGCCTGACGTCGCTTATCGCGTCCGGCGAATTAAACGTCTGACATGCGCCCGAATAGCACTCATTTCCGATGGGGGCGGCGTCGGCGCCCCTGTCTCTCCAACTCGTCTCGCACTTGGCGCCCCTCGTGAATCGCTGCGGTGGGAGCTCGCCCCGCCACAAGACGCCCGATTTCGCCTAGCGCGCGCGACTGAATGCGAACGTGGGAGTGGGGGGACACAAAGGTGATCAGGGGGTCGCGGCGGGCGGGGATAGGTGCTTATCAGATCGCCGGCGGACCGTCTCCTCCCTCTTTTCAGCATAACCCTCTGCCCTACCCACAGCGCATCGTCTGCAGTAACAAGGGAGCCCCGACGGGCGGAAATTAGGAGGTGCGGGGGGATGCGGGGGAAGCCGCTGATTAACGCGGGGGCGGAAAGGAAGAAAGGAGCGCCGGCCGGATGGGGCAATTTGCAATTAGTGCGGGGCAGGGGGGTTGGGTGCGGGCGGTATATAAGCCCGCACCCAGCTGACTCGGCTCGCGCTTCGACTTCGTTCCTGTTCCACTTATACGCCGCCGCGGTCTCGATCTCGAAGGCCAGACAGGGCTACGAATAGCTCGCGAGAAGACCTTTTTACAAGCAGGAGAAAGAAGAGCTAGTAGACGGAGACACGATGAACGACACGCCGCCGGAGCCGGTGCCCACGCACCCCGTCGCGCCGCGCCTCGCGGGCGCGGAGCGGACGCACGTCCCGCACGTGGGGCCCGACCTCGCTGCGTACCGCGCCGCGCACGCGGAGAGCGTCGGCGAGGGGAGCGAGGCGTGGTGGGCGGAGGTGCGTTTCTCTTCCCTTATCCTTCCCTTCCCTTACCCTCCCATTCCAACTCCGCCCGCCCGCCCCTTCCTTTCCTACGCCCGTCTGTCAGCTGACTCGGGGATGTGTTTCAGAAAGCGCGCAGCACGCTGCACTGGGACCGGCCGTTCAAGACGGTAAGGAGCGGCGGGTTCGCGACGGGCGACATCGCGTGGTTCCCCGAGGGCGGGCTGAATGCGGCGTACAACTGCGTCGACAGGTGGGCGTTCACCCACCCGGATCGGGTGCGTTTTCTTTCCTCTCCTCTTCGTTGCTCGCTTTCCTTTTCCTTCGGCTTTCCTTTCGTCGTATTCCTTGCATACCGTCCTTGGCGATCCTCCTTCATCGTCGCCCATCGATGCCCGTCGTTTCTACGTCCGCTTTCCCCCCTATCGTCGAGAAAGGAGGCTCTTTATTTGCTATCTCTTCCTCTCTCGCATTCGGACGCAGAACGCCCGTCCTCCATTCCCCCGGTCTTCCCGATGCCGTCCTTTTCCATCCTCGACGCCTCCCCGTCCCCCGCCCGCTCTGTTCCACACTACGGGCGTCCGCCCTCATTCCGTCCACCCGCCCGCTCCCAATTACCATTTTGACGTAAACGCATTGATTGCCGGCCGCTCGCCCCTTCTTCCCTTTCCCTTTCGCGTCGTCTCCCGTTCCCTTGCCCTCCCTCCCACCCGCGCACCCGATGAGCGCTAACGCCCCGCCCCGTAGGTCGCCATCATCTACGAAGCAGACGAGCCGGGCTCGGGCACCTCCATCACCTACGCCCAGCTACTGCGCGCTGTGTGCTCCCTCGCGAACGTCCTCGCCAGCACCTTCGGCGTCAAGAAGGGCGACACCGTCAGCATCTACCTCCCCATGACGTGGCACGCGGCCGTCGCGTTCCTCGCGTGCGCGCGCATCGGCGCGATCCACTCTGTCGTCTTTGCGGGCTTTTCGGCGGAGGCGCTGAGGGAACGGGTGCGCGACTGCGGGAGCCGGGTGCTGATCACGAGCGATGAGGGAAGGCGGGGCGGGAAGGGCATTGCGACGAAGGCGATTGTGGATAAGGCGCTCGAGGGGATCGAGGGCGTGGTGGAGCATGTGCTCGTCCTCAAGCGCACCGGGGGCGACGTGAGCTGGGTGGAGGGACGGGATAAGTGGTGGGACGAGGAGGTGGCGAAGGTGCGTCTTTTTCTCTTTGCGCGATGGCTTTCGTTCTGCGCTTCGGCTGGCGCGACGCGCGTCCCTCCTGCTCTCATCCCGACCTGCGAGCGGCGCGCAGCCCTCTCTCGTTCCTCTTCTTCTCCTCTCTCGCCTTCGCAAGCGCGTGGTGCTAACCCCTCCACGCTAGGTCCCCTCCTACTGCCCGCCCACGATCATGGCCTCCGAGGACCCGCTCTTCATCCTCTACGTGCGTCTTTTGCTCCACGCGCGGTGTACTGAGCTGATGAATGCGCACAGACCTCCGGCTCGACGGGCAAGCCCAAGGGCGTCGTGCACACCACCGGCGGGTACCTGCTGTGCGCCGCGTTGACCGTCAAGTGCGTTTTTTCTCTTCATCTCTTCTCTTCCGTTTTTCTATGCTAGGCGAGCGTCCGACTGCACCGCCGGCGCGCCTTCCTCTTTCCCTTTATCTGCGACTTTCAAGAACGCGCGCTGACATACGCGTGCACAGATACGTCTTCGACGTGCACGAGGGCGACCGCTTCGCGTGCATGGCGGACGTCGGGTGGATCACGGGGCATACGTGCGTATTCGCCTCCTACTTGCTCCTTGTACTTCGCGCTCTATCCCTCCGCGGCCGCTCTGCTACACCTCTACTACACTCGTTCCTTGCATCGTCCACACAACGCATATCGATACCTCCTTCCCCGCGCCTCCCCCCTCTGCCGTCACGCCCGTTATCGCTTCCAGATACATCTCCCTCTCCCCACACGCTCTTATTCCCGTCTTTTCCATCTGCGGCCCTACGCGCGCGCGTATTCCCTCGTATGCCCGCAGTGCGCTAACACGCACTAACGCCGCAGGGCGTTTACGTCCACACTTTCCACACTTTCACTTCCGCTCCTCGTCCTTCCCTCCTTATCGCGTTCCAAGGGCGCCCGAGTCTGCGGCTTCCCCTTCCCGCTCCTTCTCCTTGCCGTTCCTTCCTGTCCTTCTCTTACTTGCCACACGCCCGCGGCTCCTCCCGTCCTCCCCCCCTTCCTCGATGTACCTTCCACTCCCCGCGTACTCTCCGTCCCTCCTCCCTCTCCGCTCCACCTTCTCCACTTCTCTCTCTTCGCCTTGACCGCGTGCTGACTCCCCCCCTTCCGCAGGTACATCATCTACGGGCCGCTCCTCAACGGCGTGACGACGCTCATGTTCGAGAGCACGCCCGTGTACCCGACGCCCGCGCGCTACTGGGAGACGGTCGCGCAGCACAAGCTGACGCAGTTCTACAGCGCGCCGACGGCGGTGCGGTTGCTGAGGCGGTGAGTCGGGCTCTTTGGCTTGTGGGAGGGGGGCGGGGGCGGGCGGCGAGGGCGGCGTTGCTTGCGTCCGCATGCGCGGGGTGGCGACGTGCCGGGGACGTGTCGTCGAGCGCAGGGTGTACGGGCTGCGTCTGCGGCGCGTGGATGTGCAGATGATGCTGCGCGGGGGCGTCTTGCGCATGACGAGCGGATGACGATGACGATGCTGCGCGTGGCCGAGCAGCTTGTCTTGCGGAACCGCGGGTGCATAACGCGGCGGGCGCGTATGGGCTCGTCGAGCGCGGGGCGTGTCGAGCGCGGCGGCTAGATGAAGGCGGTGAGACGCGCGGCGGGCGAGGGCCGTTGGTGTTCCTGTAAGACCTGCGTGTCGCCGGTGGTGTCGTGCCCTTCCTCGTCTTCTCCCTCCTCTCCGTCTCCGTCTCCCCTCCCTTCCCCTCCCCATCTTCTCTCTCTCTCGAACCCTCGCTGACCCACCCCACAGACTCGGCGCGCACCACGTCGCGGCGCACGACCTCTCCTCGCTGCGCGTGCTGGGCAGCGTCGGCGAGCCCATCAACCCCGAGGCGTGGAACTGGTACAACGAGCATGTGGGGAAGAAGGAGTGTGCGGTGGTGGATACGTTTTGGTGCGTGGGCTTCGCCTTCGGTTCTTCCGTGTTCTTCTTCGATTCGTCGGGCGCGAGGGTGGGGCGGTGGTGTTGTGTGTGGGGAAAGAGATGACGAGCGCGTCCGCGCGCGCCGCGTGTCCGTCGTACGCCGGCGACACACCCATGCCCCATCCTCTCTTCTCCTTCCCTTGTCGTTCCACCCGCCCGTCCTGCCCTCGTTCTCCCCTCCCCCCTGTCCTTCCTTCCCGTGTACTTCATACTGACGCCCCGCGCAGGCAAACCGAGACGGGCTCCATCGTCGTGACGCCCCTCCCGGGCGCGGTGCCGACCAAGCCCGGCAGCGCGACGGTGCCGTTCTTTGGCCACACGCCGGCCATTCTGGACCCGATGACGGGGGCGGTGCGTGTCTTCCTTCTCCTCCCCGTACTTTCCTTCTTCCCGCGTCCCTCCTTGTTCCCTTCCTTCCCGCGTTCCTCCGCGTACCCTTCCCCTCCCTCCCCGCTCGCCTTACCCGCCCATGTCAAACGTAAGAGCGCCCCCACTGATGCCGCCACCCGCAGGAGCTCGAAGGCAACAACGTCGAGGGCGTGCTCGCGCTCAAGACGCCGTGGCCGTCGATCGCGCGCACGATCTGGCAGGACCACGCGCGGTACCTCGAGACGTACATGAAGCCGTACCCGGGGCTCTTCTACACGGGCGACGGCGCCGCGCGCGACGAGGACGGGTATATCTGGATCAAGGGGCGGATTGACGGTGCGTTTTTCCTCATCTTCGTCCTTCTTGAAGCACCCAGGCGCTGACGCGCCCTACAGACGTGATCAACGTGTCGGGCCACCGTCTGTCGACGGCGGAGATTGAGAGCGCGCTGATCATGCACAAGGGCGTCGCGGAGACTGCTGGTGCGTCCTCCCTTACCTTCCTCCTCGAGTCGAAGCTGACGTGTACGCAGTCATCGGCACGGCGGACGAGCTGACGGGGCAAGCCGTGTACGCGTTCGTTACGCTCAAGCCGTGCGTCCCTTCCTCCCCCTGCATCCGTACCGGCGACTGACGCTGCGCTTTAGTGAATTCAAGTACGACACGAGCAACGAGGCGGCGCTCACCAAGGAGCTCGTGCTGCAGGTGCGCAAGGTCATCGGGCC
>JARJLE010000176.1:0-145844 GCA_029289555.1 Mycena latifolia | reverse complement strand
GCGATGAGGGAGTGCAGGACTCCTTAAATCACTGACCTATTCTAATGCCACTTGATAGCGAGGGTGCGCAATCTCTTTCAATAGCTAAGTGTCGAGCTTATTTTAGCCAGGGATCACGAGTTCCGGAGTGCATGGATTGGACCATCATTCCCCTGGATCTCACCAAGCTTCCCATTCGAAGTGAAGAGCTTCCGCTTCAGTATCCGAGCCTCAGTACGTCCTTTCTAACGTCACTGCCGACCTGCTTCTTGATGCATAATAAAGAGGTCGGATATTCTTCCAAGGTACCGTTCATGAGTTTGGAGGATCGTGCGGCACTTGGAGCAAACGTCGAGAAGGTACTACTCAAGGAGAAGGATGCGGCGAGGGCTCCTATTCCTTGAACATGTATATGAGTATCTTTTAACGAGTTCTTGTCGACGCAACTGTTGTGAAGTTCACGTCGGTCTGTGAAGTCGATGCCAAAGGTGCGCTATAGCGTCACCTCATAAATAAGTTTCATTGACATAAATAGCAGAACCTCGACACTGTCAACCACTTTATCGACGTCCGTTCGACGATATGAACTGACTAAGTTGAAATTCTGTAAAAATAAGGTTAGCGTCAACCTTCGACTTCAACTCGTCAATACACACCCATGAACGGACATGTTCTTGAAAACAAGGCGACGCTGGCAACAATTTCATCGTGAGCGCCCATTAGATCCGCAACAACTGCCGTAGCTGCGGGAACAGTGCGAAGCCGCTTAATCTCTTCGACCAACACCTGCCCAGTCGTCGCCCAGATCGAGCCGATAATCGGGCTAATATACGCTATGTTTCTAAGGCTCGCTGCTCGGATAATCCAGACAATCGACCGGCAGGCTGCCAAGCAAAGCTCCATGCACTGTGGATTGATCGCAACAAAAGGGCGATTGAGCTGAATCGTGGCGGCGTGGGCAACAGTATGTGCCAGAATTATACGCGGCTTCATTGCACTCGTGCAACTCGCAATTGAATTGGGGGACGGTAAGCTATCGCGGAATTTTTTGATGCGCGCATTCAGCTTCGAGAATGATTTGAAGAAAGCGTCGGTTTCAGATGGCGACATATCTAAAGGGACAGGTGAGCGGGGGCCGGTGCAGGTAACAGATGGCTCGGACTTGCGCGCCATTGCCAGCAACCACTGTCGCTCTCTCAATGCAGAATAGCAGATTTCGCCAGGATAGCTAAACAAGAACACTTGAACACCATCACGATCGTCTCCCGGGACGTCCTCTATGAATTTTGAGACGGTGTTGATGCATTGAAGCGGGGATAGCTGGTTCTAAATAGAAAAAGTCAAGTCCATCAACTGACTCCACAATTCGCCCCCATACTCGCTCATATACCTTCCATTTCGAGTGGCCAGGGGTGTCAACATCCGAAGGCCCATCTGAGGCAAAGTTCGAAGGGAATTCAAACAGACGACCAGATTTTATCGATCGATAACACCGTCCAGAACCCGATTATAAGTTCGCCCTCCTCGACAGGATCTTGGGCAAATGCGATGGGGGATCTAGGGGGCCGCCGAACTTCGTGCGCTGCGGATGCTGGAGAGATCCCGAGGACACATGCGAGGCGGCCAAGCTGAGATGATATTGTGCCTTCGACAAGGCGCCCCTTGTGCAGGAAGTATTGGCACAGAAGCACCTCGGTCTGAATTCCATAGAGAATTTTCAACCTATGGTTGGAAGAGAGGGTGGTTGTCGCCAATTTCAGAGCTTGGGAGAGAAAATCATTCTCTTGGATGCCAGCGGATCAGAGGAGGATAAACGGGCTGCCCAGAGGCAGATGGTGTGAGTAGGGCTGCTGGAGGCTCCTCGTAACCACTGCCCCTGTGCAAACAGGCGGTTCGAAACCTGTTTTGGTTTGAGAAAAAATCCAACCTCGCAGGCATACGGAGAAAAACGCATCCAATCTGGGGGAGTCTTTCAGAATATGAGGGAGTTTCGGGATAAAAATTCTTACGCCAGGCGAAGCGTCTGGGCCCCTATTCCATTAGTCGTGTTAGACCGTGTGGTACGGACAAACGATTGGATACACAACCAATGTGCTTCGGGGGGTGGTTAATATGGGACTGCTTTGCGTTATTACTCCTGTATGGATTTTGCAGCACGACCGAGCCTTGTGGAGTATTCCTCGGGCGTTCAAGGTCCATGATCCTATTTTGTACCTGCTGTATACTCTCTTCCAATTGTCGCACTCTGGAAATACACCCTGGGCCGTCCACGTATTCACAATCCTCGAAACGCTGGGCACGGCTGCATGGCCCGCAGATAGGGCGGACAGAGTCGCACCTCTAAGAAACATGAGCATTAAAATATTGCGTAGGCAGTCCGGCGACTTGCAATTTTTCGTCTCCTGTCGATACAAGAACATGATTTTTGACTCCCGAGTTGAATTCCAGGCGACGAGCTTACCTGCAATCCACACAGGCTTGTCCCTTTGGCAAAGATTGAGCAGACATTGGAGAGACGCAATTATGGCCGACATCTCGGCTACTTAAATACCATCTCAGAAGAACGGCGCGAGGTATTACAGCCGGCGCCACCGTTGTATTCCTAGTTAATGACATCAGGCCGCGTAGTACCGGGAGACTTCTTGAACACCGCCGTTCCTAAGCGGCCGTGCTACCCATCAGGGCCCCGTATCGCGACCAGTACCACATACAACTATACTACAGTTTGTATATGAACGGCGTTCGACTTTAGAAGGGCTCGATGGGGTACCCTAGAGCCCTTCTAAGATGATGGCGGAATAGAACGGACGTTCATAAACTCGCGATCGGCCATTGTGAGACTCTAAAGAGTTCCTTTCTACCACTGGACCTCCACAGTTTTATTGCGGTCAATACAACTTGACATGGATAGAGTGCTATCGCCAATTGAACATGGTCGCATTAAATTGGACAAAAGCGATCCGAGAGTATCTTGCTAAGAAACAACCGCGGGCATTTTTCTTCTACATGTTAATTGTGAAAACAACGGCTTGGCCCTTGGAGTTGGCTTTGTATTTTGATGATGGCCCATTCATAATTTCTCGGATCTCCGTCTCGAGGTTCGCCAAGATCTTCAACGGAGACGGAGAGGGCAGGATGTGACCTAAGTATTCAGTGTTCAATCATCATGATGACGCAGGATCCCCGCGATGTTCAAGCCAACTACTGAAAACTAGCCGCGAATTGAAGCTTGAAGAAAAGGCGATGCAAAGATCGTCAATCGAGTCAGGAGGGTGGTTCCCAATCTATTGGTTTTTGTTAAATGTCGCCATGGTTCATGCTCCGAGATGGCGCCCGGCTACCGGGCAAACCCTATACTCTCTGGATTGAGAGGTTGTTGGTTTTATCCGCTGGTATAGGCTTCACATGAATCCAAATCCGAGGGTGGGTTGAGGCTTTGAGCTAGCCGCTATGTGGAAATTCGCGAGATTGAGGCCCACTCATTTCTCGAAAATCCGGAGACCGAAACTGCATAGCACAAAATAGGAAGCCCATAGAGTACAAGGTTCCTAGAAGTACAAGCTGAAAGTACAAGGCCGCAAAGATCCGTTCTGCGAACCTTCTTTGTCGAGGTTGTCTGGCTTCAAAGCCAGGAATGGAACAGGCCGGGAGCGCCGTTCGTCGCTAATACAGTGACAGCAATCCCGGGTCAATCTCTAGGCCTTTACTACAACATTGAACGTACTCGTATCGCATATTTAGCGAAACACTGCTTTGCGGTGAACCTGACGACTCGGTATTCCGAGCTACGTGATCCTGATTTTGACTTCACTAGTGACGCTGTTCCCCAGGTGCGCATCTAGGGGACAATCATTGAATCAACCAAGGAAGCACTCCCGTTTAGTCTGTGCGAGAGACTGGGAAGCGCGTGTACGCACGATCAGACACCAGTCAGTTCGCGAGCGACCGGGGTCGTATCATGGGGACAGTACCGAAAAAATGAGACTGCCGAGCTCGCACCGCCCCCGGGCAGTTTTCGGGTTGCGTGGAATCGAACGAGATTTTGATCAGTTCACATTTCAATTGGACGCACCACAGAAAAAAAAAATAGCAAAAAAATAGCAGCTTCCAGGATCTCGGACATTTGTCTAAGTTGGAGTTACCCACAATAAAACAACCGAGGTGGGCTATATTATATCCAAGAAATATAGCGAGCTATATGTGGTTGAAAAATTCGGTGGCTGTGCAATGTTCAACTTACAAAGGGCTCGAAACTAAATATGAGCAATTAATGACTTCATTTTCATGAGTGCCTATCGCAGGTACTCAGGAGTATAGCAAGCCGTCCACACACTTGGGTCGAGTTCATTTCTTCTCTGGATCGATGACCCCTTCAATCTTCCGTGTCGTCCCGATGGCAAGAACCGAGGCTTCCTCATCGTCCATCTTGTGGAACACTGGTCGCGCATCAGACAATAATAATGTTGAGAGCTCATTAATAACGTACAGAACCAAATGAGGATAGCGCTGATCACTAGCGCGACGGCGAGGCCGACAAACGGCCAGATCAAGTTCGGGTCAACGAAAGACGGCGAGATGATGAGGGTGATTGCGGAGGACAATGCGCTCATAAAGAGGACAATGGCAAATACGACGCCCTTCATCCGCTGAGGTGCGCGGGTGTACGCTATTTCGTAGCTCGTTACATTAATAAAGATCTACAAGCGCATCACTTTCAGCCCCAAAGATCGAATCGAGTTAAAACTTACCTCGGCCAAAGCCGGGAGTGAATACAGTGGGATTTGGACCCAGACGGAAATTGGGGATACCCCGTTCCAATAGAGCAATCGGACGCGTAGTATCCACATGGAGAAGTCGTGTAGATTTTCCATTGGATTATGGCACCGATGACCATCGCCACGGCGGCGACGAGGAAACCAAAGACGATACGGCGGATGGGGGAGAAGTTGATCCCCATCTTGCGCAGCCATGGGTAGATCACGAAGTTCAAGAGCGGCACGGCGAAGATGATGGTGAGGGCGTTGAAGTTTCCGAGAAGATCGTTAGGCGCTCCATTTGTGGTAAGGGAAGCACCTTGGTTGGTCTGGATGTTAGAAATACCATCGTCGGCACTGTTAAATGTCGTGAATAGGCGGAACGGCGTTACTCTTGTGGCGTGAACTTACATGCTGAAGATGGGGAGGAACAAAAAGAGCTTGCATGCGACGATCGTGCGTTTCAATTCTTCAACGAAGTCTAAAACAATTTTTAGAGGGGGAATAACGCAAATGAATGGCAAGATACCGTCATCCCAAGAAACCCATCCCGTGCTCTTGTTTTTCAACCCTCCAGCCGCCTCGATGTTCGTCTATTAAACTTTCAACAAGATGTCCGGCGAGGAAGTAGAAAAGACACACAGGCTTGGCAACATTCCAGTTTTCTCCGCCTTTAACCATGCCCATGAAGCCAGCGCGAGTAAAGAGCGTCCTATCATAAACGTTAGGACATAAACTGCAGGACTAGAGAAAATTTAGCACCTGAAGACGTTGAAGGCATCCAGAACCACAGATCCTTGCGGCGGCAGCCGAACCAGTCTCGGGTAGGCGAAAACCAAAGTGATGGGCATCAACATGTACAGGATGCCGGGGATCTATGTAACGACAACGTTTAGATCTCGGGTACTTCGGGAGTTGCCTGCCTACTAGGTACGCGAGCCAGAATCCGATCCTCTTCTCAGAGTAACTGGGAACATGACATGAGTGATGGGCGAGCGGACATATAAGATGATCCAAGTACCTTGTTGCAACGGACATGAAGGCGCCGACATTGACAGCCCAGTAGTAAACCTGAGAAAATTCTTAGTTTATGGGCGGACATAAAGCGGGTATACATGCCATCAACATGCTCTGGATCGTCTATCACCAACAATATATTTAAATGAACAAATGATTTCAATAGACAAGAAAGGCGTACCGCTCCTGGGTCGATGATTACTTTCTCTCCAGAGGGCAGAGTAGTAACCGACTGAACTTTGACGACCGACTGGTCGGCGATGATGGGCGCAATGCAAGACTGAAAAACGTTCGGAATCGACTCTTGAAACAATAATAAGACTGAACCTTGATATATCCGGTCCCCAACGCCAACAGGAGGATCGAGATGATGAACGGAGCGATGGCGTGCCCACCGGCAATTACGGATGGGATAGCAGCTAGAGGACGAAAAACTATGAGCGATCTGAGGTTCATCCACGCCCGTCATCTCTCGCCGATAACCAAAATGATATGCGCAACAGCGCCAACGGCAGTGCCAATGCAAATCGTTTTGAAGCGGCCCCATTTAGTGTCCGCCATAATGCCGCCGAGAATGGGGAGAGTGTACGCCAGAAAACTGAATGTTTTCGTGAGGCCCGTTGCCGCCACAAGGCCCATACCAAGAGCCCCGGCCGTCTCCTGTGTTCCTACTGGGGGAGCACCGGCACCGTTACCTCCTGCCGGAAGCTTGGGTTGATCAGGAAATACGCTTCAGAATGGAAAGGAACACAAACAGGTCTCTGGATATAGTTCTGGAGGAAATATATCAGAAACCTGATTCATTAGAGAGTTTGCGCAAAAGCCGCACGCGGCTTTTTTGCATTGCGCAAAGCCGCACGGGGAAATCTCGCCTGTGAGCCCTGTAACAAATGTATATGAGCGGAATGTGGTATACTTTTGCACTGTACTGGCTCCCTTCTATGCCCAGCCAAGGTGGGCTTTCATCGCGCGCGGGGGAAGCGTGTGCAGAATGTATTTCGGGAGCTTCATCGTTGTTCTTAGCCTGTAAACGTGTCGAGTGCCGTGTTCGGGTCGGAGTGAGACTGGCTTTGGCACGTATCTTGCCGCGAGTCATTGTAGAAACTGACACCTGAGGACTGAGTGGCTCGCTGAAGCGAAAATCAAAGCGGTATTGATACGGTCACATGTTGATTTTTCCACGCTTGGGCCACCAAGGCGTCAACATGACATTGCGTATTATTACAGACCAGTTTCCAACTCCAAAATACTAGTTTGAATTGGTTTTAAAGGTAGTAATTCAAATCAACCCCGCGGCTTTGCGCAATGCAAAAAAGCCGCATGCGGCTTTTGCGGCTTTTGCGCAAACTCTCTATTGCCGCTCTGGTAGCACTCACTGAGAAAACTCCCGTGCATCCGTAATATGAGGCTCTCTCAGCTAAATGTCCATTGGTATCACACGACCACAGAAAACATTGAATACGCACCAAATTCCACCAGGCAAATCAGGTAGGCAGCCCACGGGATTTTGCCGGCGATGAGTCTGAGAGTGGCTGAAAAGGCAGTCAGTTAATCATGAATCTGCCGCGTTAAGAGCACCATTACCTTGTTCATCCTCCGTCGGGGAGCCTTCCTACGTCTCCCTCCAGCTCATCCGTCACCATAACATCGTGTTGCATAGACTTCTTATCGTCGTCCAGGGCCTCCTTGCTATCTGGCCCAACGACGCCCTTGACGTCCGGGCCGCCAGTCTCATAGTGGAGAATCACATTCTGCGAAGCTTCAAGAAAATATCAGCACAAGTAGCGCAACCACGAGCGGGCACACGTACCCATAGCCGTGTAACGATGGACGGTTCGGAGAGGAGGAACGGGAGTTCGGGGGAAGAACTTCAGAAGCTCAACTCTTATCTACTTCTCCCGCTTTTTTAAATATTGGCTAGGCCACATGGCTGGCCGAACGCTCGGGGATACCGATGCCAGACACTGTTAGGCGATCCTTCGCAAGGAAGCGCTACTAGCCAAACCAAGATCCAGGACCCGATTCTGAGGGAAGGCGCCGCGGAAAAGTGGAGATAAGTGGATCATTTGGGATCATTGCGTAAGATAAGGACTAGATGGAGCTTCTTCCCAACTTCTGTTCAAATCAGTAATTGCGTTCGCTGTTCAATGGCATCTACCTTTCTAGACCTACTTACCACAATACTGAACCCCAATCAGATATGGAAACGGTTTGGTGAGATGGCGTCTGTATATCGTAACTTGAGGCAATTGAACGGAATAAGAGCGATTGTTCGCCTACATTGATATCCCACGCCCACATCGCGACGCCAAAATTTATGATTGCGAGCCGCCCATCATGATGCTCTTTGAATCGGATAGTGGTTCTCTCTTGGTTCCCTCAGGCTGTTTCAACTCGAGACCCCCGGGATGCATAATGATCATCCTCCTTTAGCTGACCAGGGCAGCCTAGGCTGGGAGCAAAGAAACTACTGAGTCAGGCACGCCTGCTATTAAATTCACTGTCTTCATAATTGAAGGACTCACTGCCTTGATCGCCCTATTTGAACAACTCCTTCTTTTTCTCACATCGCGCCCGCCGCGGCCACCATATGAGCGGTACATAATGGAGATACAGAGAGGGACTTGGCAGGGACCCATCCGGTCCACAATTAGGTGTGCTTCGAGTGCAAGTAATGGGAGTCCCGGAAGTCGGGAGATCGGCGTTCCGATGTGGGGCAGATAGTTTGACGGCTAGTCAAGTCGTCGTCGTCTTCGACTGGAAAGGAAGCTCACACATCGCTTGTAATGTGTTGATTTCGCTTTGACCAACTGCACAAGGACACAAAGTTTCCTCGAACGTCGGGACTGATGGTGGAAAGCAACAGGAAAGGTTCTTGTTCAGTTGGAACAATGTCAGTGAAGGATCGCAAGATGCAGGAAAGACTAGACATGACGGCAGTTGCAGAAGGGCAAACGCTGCGCACAGTTCTGATTCGGACAATTGCTGACTCATACCTATGACTGGAGTGCCCAGCACCACTGGTACTGGCAAGAGGTACCCACCTGAGAAATTTGACACACTAGGTATAAAAACTGACTTAAGCTCATCGCCCCCCTCCCCCCCTCTTTACATAAGCATTACATAAGCGCACGTGCCTTCCAAAAGCGGTAATTTCGTTCAATTGTCCTCAGCATTGAAGTAATTATTCATCGCAGCGAAATAGAAACAGTTCGGCTATAAATCCCCCATATTCTCCCCCTAGTATACAGAGCGATGCTTTTTATGGACCCTTCAGTACCACTCGGAAGGAGGGCTTTTCAACCCCGCACAACACAAATGAGCGCTCGACATAATGGTGGTAAGAGACAAGGATATGTGCTTGGGATTGATGTCAATCACATTGGTGGATCTAGCATCACAGCTATCGCCGGATGCGATACGGATGGGGATGGGCGACACCAAACTTGCTCCCCGAGGACCTACAGCCGCTTAAAGAAAAGGGGAAAAAAAGGGATTTTATTATTATTGTCTTAAACGTGTTTTTGAGTGGTCCTGCAGCTTTTTCCAAAAAGTGAAATAAGGACCTCGAGACCCCCCCCTCCCCTCTTACCTAATGTCTCGGCATTCTCCGGCGGGTACCTCTTGGGTACTGGCGCCGTTTTTTAACTGGCAATTTGAAGAGCCATGGAGATGCGGTTTCTATTACAGCATTCCAGATCGTGCGGACAGAGAATGGGCCTGGCGAACTGCACCTCAAGTCAACTTTAAATTATTCTGAACAACTTCTGGAATCTGAACAGCCGGCTCGCAACTCCATGTGCAACTCAGGCTTCCGGTGCCCCGGTGCATAATATCCTGCGACACTGGACGACTCGGAATGAACGTTAACCGATCTGTGGCATAGAATCTGGTTGTGTTGGCTCCGGACGAAATCATCGCAGTCATATTCAAGCTGCAGCAAGGTCCTTTCCCTCGCTATGCCAGTGACCCTTCGCCTCTCAAAAATGATATCCGCCGTAGTGGAAGGTTACGAAGGTGTTACATGCTATGCGTCAGTGTCGAGTCGTAAACCGACGGCAACTTTGTGCCCCTGACGCTCGACGACAAGGGCCGCGGGCGCAGAATTTTGCGGACTCGATGGCTTCATCCTGAGCAAAGCCAGGCACCCTGTGGCTCAACCATGCTTGGGACCTTGATCTCGCTGACGGCCCTTCATCTAGTCTCTGTTGACAGACCCTTCATCGTTTCTAACTCGTCTGAGCCGTTCCTCATACACTTAATCACCTGGCTCTTGGACTGTCCGGCCCAGGGGTCCATTTCGAGAATTCAGCGGCACGTCGTCCACGTTCTTATCCGCGCTCATCGTCCAAGGCTTTCCCAGAACTGCTTTAGCCTATGGTATGCTCCTGGACGCTCAAGTTCATCTCCACGCATGACGCTGCCTCTTTCATCGATACGTCCGCCCCACGCGTATTCGACTTGACGGCCCCTGCGGATCCACCTCGACTCGCCGCGACCCCACGACGAGCGCCAAGGCTTCCGTTTGAGCTCTTCGGCCAAGAGTTTCTGAACCTCGACGATCTGCGTGGCGGAAGGCTAGGCCGCTAGCACGGAGGCAACTTCAATTCAGACTCAGCCTCAGGTAAGGACGCAAAAGTCGAGCGAAATGCAAACGTCTCGTTTCAGTAGTCAATATTAATTACCGCTGCCATAGGGTGTATGTGTATGAATACAAATGCAAGTCCGTCATGAGAATAAGTACTCAAGAGTCGTATGTAGGTAGATGCGTCAGTAGGATACAGTGCGGGGACGTGTCAGTCGTCGTGCGGCCACGTTAACGTTAAGGTTAGCAACCATCGTACATGGAGTTGCGCGGGAATGTGTACCCCGCCTGCGCCCACGTCGTCAGGTTCGGGTTCATGTACGCCTGCAGGTGCCTGTGCGGGGTGAGCGGCGATACGGATACGAGAGGCACCGGACGTACTCCTGGATGTAGTTCGCCGTCGGATGGCTGGGCGGATCGCACGTCATCCCGTTCTTCACCCCGGACTGCTGGTACACGCGCACGTAGTCGACGAGCATATGCGCCGGGAACACCATGTGCTTGAAGTCCTGCGGCTGAAAGCCCGGGGACATCCCGAGATTCAGGACGATGTACTAGGGGATTCTGAGTCTACCGACACGAGAGGGCGCGAGCGAACGCACCATGGGCTCCTCCGGAATCAGCCGCCCAGAAATCTGCGACCCAGAGTCTCCGCCGATGGTGTCGGGCGTCAACGTCCACGTCTTGGCCCCATTGACGAGCCAGTTGATGTACCCGCTCGAGCGTTTGGACGGGTTCGAGAACCACTCGAGCCCGTACGACGCGTACCCGTTCCCGCCGTAGTACTTGTCGTCGATGTACGTCATGGCGGATATCGTCTGCTGGAACATGTTGCCCTTGTATGTGTTGAACTTGGTTGTGGTCGAGTTGACAATTGGCGTTGCATCCGTCGCGTTGTCAAACTGGTAGTCGAGGTTGTACGGCGCGACCTGGTAGCTTTGCGACGCCTGGCCGCGGAAATAGGGCGCGGAGCCCTCGATCTCTACCTGGGCCTCGATGAGATCCATTTCGGGCACCCCGCGGCCGTTGGACGTCGAGGGGCCCGGGTGGTCGGAACCAGGGCAGGTACAGGCGGAGAGGCGCTGTCCCGGGAGGTAGCTCAACTTTTTGGCATAGACAGCGGCGGGCTCGTTGTCGTGCGTAGTCTGGTTTGGGAAGGTGCCCAAATCACAGGTGTCATAAGAGTACGGCCACATTCCCTCCGTTGTCGCGCCGTAACCCGCGCGCCCGAGGTTGCCCATCGTCCACGCGCCTGGCCAGAAACCAGGCTGCGACGGCGCTCCGGGAAGGCTGATCGATATCTCGATGTAGCCCGTCGTAAAGCACAGCTTGTTCCAGGATTGGAGCATCGCTGCGAAGCCTTAGCTAGAGATGAGGGGGAGGGCTCTGTGCACTTACCGCTTTGGAAGTTGAGGTTATGGTTATTTATCTCGCTCAAGGTAATGACGAGTTTTCCGTCCTTGGTGGTTGCTGCCTACGATGGAAGTTAGGGATTAAGTGATACCCATGAACAACGCACTTACCCCGGGGTCATACCATTCCAGATCCCCCGTGGGCCAGTAGTGCAAGTCGACGGCCTCCCAGTAGGGATCGTCTCCCGGGTAAAACGAGCGCCCATCGATGTTGAACTCGTCACTGAAGACGAGGTCATATTTCTTTCCATCGGTGCCGGTGTGGGTGCGCGCGGACGAAGGAGTGTCGTCATCTATCAGTTTGGGGAACTTGGTGAGCTCCGGGACCTGTCCCGTTCCATTTATGCCGCCGAGATTAAATCCGACTATTCGCGGGCCAGGATGCGTGAAATGGACCAGGATGGGTAAGCCCGCGAAGAGCATGAGGAGCCCCCCAAAAATGACGATCAGTGCGATCGCGTTCGACCAGCCGCGCGACGAAAAAACGTCGAATGCGCGATCCATACGGGCATCAGCCACGGGGTCGGGATTATGCAGCGCGTCGTCGAGATCGAGGTTCTTCTCGAACCGGGTGTTGACAGTCGCCGTCCGGGCTAGCGGCGGCCGCGCATTTGAAGGCGCCTTTCGGAGGCGGGAGCCGTCGCCTGGGTTGGTGCGATTCAGAGTTGGGTCATACTGGTTACTTTTAGAGAACTAGACGCGCGCCAGGATGAAGCACGCACAGAATATGGTCCGTAATCTGCACCAATGGAGCCCGTTGCTACGCCCTGGATAATCCCCGCCCTGCCGCTGCTTTGCGCTTGGGGTGGGGCGTCTGTTCCCGCACGTGACGGAGCGGTGCGTTGACTTGTGGGACTCTGCGGCGCCACCGACGTGTACTGTTGTTGCGGATGCGGCTCGGGTGTCGGGCCTCGGCGAGGCGGACGGTGGCGAGCGTTGGACATAGTGGTGGAGAACAGCCGTGTGGTCCAGACGGGGGTAAACACGCCGCGTGTTGTTGGGTCACGCGCTCGTTACCTCGCTCCTCCCGTTCCTCCAGGAAAAAGAAAAAACAGAAAAAAATGACCAGCCAGGCTATGCACTAAGCCATTGTATCCCTGTCCGCTCAAAAGACGGCGAAGGGAGTTCGTTGTCGGGCAGACTCGGAACCGCTGTCGAGATTCTGGTCGTCCGAGTCGGGGAACGGAGAGCAGGTCTGAGCTGGTTGCTCGGTTCGCTCCAATTGTGAGAACGTGAGGGCATTCAGGAATGCGTGCGCCTTGCCTGCATCCCCTCCTCTCCGAACGACCAACTTTGGGCGGATCTCATCGTTGACTGGTCGCGTTGTGGACGACACTCACGAAACAAGTGCTCTGTAGAAGGATGGCTTCTGTAGGAAGGAATAGATGTTCGGGGGGGAAAGGAAAGGATGTCTTGGTCCGCAGCTAGTTCCATATTTCAAAATGTCAGACTAAGAGGGGGTGGAGCTAATTCGGGAATGATTGACGCGAGGAGCTCGAATGGCCGATGCGTCGGATATTCGTGGAAAGCAATAGGTTATCTCTATGATGTTCTCCCAAAAACAATGGATGGAGACCTAGATTTAAGACAACGACTGGGAGGGTATGGTTAGGGCGCAAGCGCTGGCGGAAGAGTTTCTGCACAAGGCCCAACAAATATAAAATCGGCATCCACGGTCGCATCTCCGCGCATCGCCTCCAAGTTAAACACCGCGACTTGACCGCCGCGCTCCTTCACTGTCTTGGCGAAGCCAGCGGCCGGATACACCTTGCTCGACCAAATCAGGACGGCAACACCAGAAACGTCTAGTATTCACTCACCGTCGCCGAGGTGCCAACGAGTAACAGGAGATCGCACCAGTTCATGCGCTTCGCGATCTCGCCCATATGCATCGGCACTTCGCCGAACCACACGACTTCAGGGCGCAGAAGGCCGCCACAGCGCCCATAGCGGTTGCTCGTGCAGCCGGGGCCGCCGCAGCGCGGAAGCTTGTCGACGGGGACAGTAGCACCCAAGTCTGACAGCGCGTCCGCATAGGGCGTCGGTGTGTATGCGCGCTGGACGTGCCCGCACGAGGTGCAGCGCGTCTCGAAGATGCAGCCATGCATTTCGAGGATGCATTTTTCTGCTGCGGCCTTGTCCGCGGGCGGGAACGATGAAAGCACGCGGGAGGAGAGGGCGTCTATATTTTGCGTGATGAGGAGCGGCGCGGGCCATTTGGGGTCAAGAGACGGTGCGAGGCGCGCTAACGTCTCGGGGAGGCAGAAGGTCGCAAGGGCGCGATGAGCAGCATTTGGTTCGGCCTCAAGGCATCTGGAGAGTATATTTGAGATAATCTACGTCGAGGAACTATGAAGCGCTCACAATTGACGCCGCGCATGATAAAACTGCCAGACCCGACTGGGGTCCTCCTTGAAAGCTTCAGGCTTGGCGAGCTTTGTTTCGTCCTAAGATGATTGAGAAGGAAGAAAGAACCAATTCATGTCGAATAACTGACAAAGTTCAACCACAGGCCGCCCTGGCCACGATACGTCGGTATTCCTGAAGATGGTATTGAAGCCGACTCTAGAAAAGAAAACCCTGCGCACCAGATGCAGCTGAGAGGCCCGCGCCGGTCACGATAATGATGTTTTTCGAGGAGGCCAAAGCTTCCCGGAAGGCTAAGAGTACATCGTCTTGCATTTCCATGTTGTGGTTAAGGTCCAAGAGTGTGCAAACACGACACCACTCAATTTCCCACATCACGTTATCGCGTCTTTCTGCTTCCTACCACCATCTTCCTACGAGAACACCGGTCCTATACGCCTCACAACCCTTCTTATTGCCGTGATACTGCACACCGGCAGACAGATGACCAACTATCCGCACACTCCCGTAGTCAGAAGGCGCGCTCAGAGGCTCGCGTCGCATCCATATATGCGTTTCAAAACTGATTTCCGTGTCTCTCTTCCACAAAGCTCTAACCAAGTCCTTTGTGAATCCAATCAGACCCCTAACCGTTCTCCGTCTCAGCACTCCATGCCTACTGAAGCCCTAATCAGCCCTAGTAGAACTCCCGACGCGTCCAACTCACCTGGCTATATGCGCTTTTTCGGAGGCGACGCGTCTTCCTTTCCCTACATAGACCCCTCCTCTTCTTTTTTGGCGCGTACAGCAACATCAACTTCTCCACATCGTTCTCTAGAACGTATCGAAGAATCCGAGCACGAGGAGGAAGTCGCCACACCTGCATATATGCGCTCTCCGAACGAGGAAACCGACGCGTCTTCCTTGCCCATATTCCAAATTCCATCTCTGACGTCCCCGTCGACCTCCCCCCGTTGGACTACAAAATATCGGATGGTCCGCCTGGACAGCATCGAGGAGGACGAACTCGAAGACGACGATGCAGACGGCTGCCCTCCAGTTAGCAGCTCTCCAGGTCGCTCTTCAGATTCGTTTGGCGCAGATCTTTTCCCTCCTCACGAGTCGTCTTCCTCTCCTCAAACCTCCGATCACAATCCCGACTCGCCCGTCGCGCAGAGACTAGCTCCGGTCGGCAAAGCCGCCACAGTCGATGCACTAGACAGCGGCGATTTTGGGTCGAGACTGCATGATCTGCTCGTTGTCGCGTCCCGCGAACGCGACAGGGATCTGGAAATCGACAACGACTTGGCTGCCACGCTTGACGATCGCAGTTTGTCTGTCACGCCAGATTACCCCGCCTCATCGACCCCTCCGTATACTGGCACTAATCTTTCTCACTACATCCCGACTACAAGAGATAAATTTGGCCCTCGTATCCCTGAGAGATCGTACTCCTTGTCTTCCTCTTCTACTAGCTCTGTCGCCATCGAATCGTGCAAGTGCAGTGATTGCGCCCATTCTAGTTCTTCCTCGCGAACTGTATCTACTGCTTCCGTTCCTTCTCATTCTGGCTACGTTGCAGATCTAGACACTGCCGCTTCTTCCCCTACCCAAGCCGCTCCCTCTTCGCATCGAAACGCTTTGAATACTGACTATCGGTAAATTTGCTAAATCTTAATTGTCCCGGATCGAATCCCTAATGCTCAGTACTTGACAGTTCCTCACGAACAACGCCTACCCAACGCATGTTTACGGGCTCTAACTCTGTCGATTCTCCGCTTTCTCGTGCATTAAAACGATCCCACTCGTCCCTCCGCGAAGATCAAAGTCCCTCGAGCTATAAAAAAAGCAAGCCCAACTCCCGCGCGTCCTCTTTCTCATCCCGCTCCAAGATTTCTTCTGACAACACGAACCTGTCTCGCGTTCCCGCGAGCTTGCGCAAGTCCCTGTCTTTGCGTTCCGACGCTTCTCCATCCTACGTTTGCCCCGCATCTTCATCTCGTCAGTTTGCTTTCTAACTTAATATTGCAGAAATCGCACCATGAGGAGGATCTCGTACCGACCGCTCCAAACACGCCGTGCCTGACGAAGGTAGCGCGTGTCATTTCTGAGACTGCGTCACGAACTACTATGCCCGCCGTCCCTATCATCGCACCTCCGCCGGAGCATGTGGCTCGCCTTCCGCTGAGCATGGAGGCGTGTGCGAAGATTCGAATTGGTAATTTTCTGGCGAGGGAGGGACGCCTTAGGTCTGCGGATAAATTGGATGATATCGTCTGGGGTGCAATCGTGGACGACAATGCAAGGGAATCGGAGCGTCTGAAGTGGGAGCACATCCTCGGCGTCGGGCCGGAATTGCGGACCGAGGTGGTCGAGTGGATTCTCGAAGTTGGTGTTTCAGTCGGCACCCACTCATGCGTCGTCTCATCCTGTTCGCCTCCAGGTGCTCCCCAAGAAATCCTCATACTTCCCGCCGATCTCGACTGCTTCAAAATGCATATTCGGCCCTTCTGCCAAAAGATCTCCCGTCTCCTTCTCTTCGTCGGACGGACAAACCGAGGCCATAGATCTAGTGGACCAATTGCTCACGTCTCCGGAGACGCGGTTCCACGCCGCGTATCTTTTCGTGCGCTACTTCTACCTTCTCATGGGTGACCGCGAGGAGCGCAAGAAGATCGAGGGGATGCAGCAGTCGTCGGCGGCAGCCGAGAAACAAATGCCATGGGACCCGTCGATCCCGCCGGATGGCTGGGATCTCGTCGCGTGGGACTGCTGTCTTGCGTGTCTTGCCATTAGTGTAAAGGTATTTTTTCCTGATATCCTCGTGTTCTCTAGAGCCGCTGATCTGTATCCCAGATGCATCGGGACGTGCTGGAGCCTCTCAATCCAGTGTTCTCCTGGGAGTTTGAAGCACTTGCGCCGCACAAGCTCACGTACGAAGATCTTGAGGTGCGTCCTTGTACGACCTCGTTTTGGTTGTTGGTCTCATTCATCGACATGTACAGATCGCGCAGCGTGATGTTCTAGCAACCCTCTCGTTCAGCCTTGGCGGGACCCCGCAGCCGATTATGGACGAATTGTGGATTGCGCTTCCCTCGCTCCAGCAGTTGTTGAGCTTCAGAGGCGGGTGGAACCACGTTCAGAAAGAGGCATGGGCGCTGCTTTTCGACGCCGTCTCCGAACCCGACGTCCTCAAGTTCCCCATCTCGCTTCTAACGGTCGCGGCGTTGGTAGAGGCGCTCGTGGCAACCCTTGTTTCCAGGTACGAATACGACGCGTCACTCGGCAGCCATGTCGTACGCCGGCGCTCCAAAAAAACCCACGCGAGCTCCGCAAAGCTGAAACAGAAACTTGTGGCCCAGGCCGAGGGGGAGATCGAGGGCGTCGTTCAAGATATTCAAGCCCTTGTCGGAATTTCAGATGTAATATTGTTCTGTCGACCTGCTACTCCTGTCCCTGATGCATTCTTTTTTTCTAGGAAAAGTTAAAGCTGTCTCGGAGCTGGTTACACGCTGCTTAGAAAAACTGTCTTAATTAGTACCCACGTGATCGCGCACCCTCGATGAGGTCATTGAATTACGCTTGCTCCCCACCACCATCTGAGTACGCCTCGAACATGGGTAAACCAGAACCGTTCCACATGCAGGATCTGGACGACAACGTCGCAGTCCTGCCCAAGGACGCCGATATCCCTCCCGAGTATGAACCTGAACAATCGACCATGGTAGACATAGGCAGCATTCAAACCAACCCGCAGACAGGTACTTAATCCCCTCCGCTTTCGATTAGCAATACCTACTACCTGAATGGTAGAGTATGCGGAATACAAGTCGTCCGGAAAAGGACTTGCCTCTAGCGCTCGGGTCCTGCCTGACGGGCGCATCGTCATATCCCTCGATCTCAAGAAGAAGCTCCCCGATCTCCCCGAGGACTATGCACAAGATATCCAGGAATTTGCGGTGGACAAGACGGAATGGAAGCATTACCCGAGCATGAACATCGTCATTATGATTGTCGGAAGCCGCGGTTTGGCTCCTGCATAAAATAAACGGAGGCTTCTGACGGAGTCATTAGGCGATGTCCAGCCTTATGTTGCCCTCGGAAAACTACTGCTCGCCGATGGCCATCGTATTCGGATTGCATCGCACGAAACATTCCGGACCTTCGTTAACGAAGCAGGTCTGGAGTTCTTCAATATCGGTGGTAACCCGCAAGATCTGATGAGTTATATGGTCAAAAGTCAGCGATTTTTCATCGTCACGCTATGTCTCTCAATATTCACAGATCCTGGTTTAATGCCGGGAATGACCTCGCTCACCAACGGCGACATTGGCCGCAAACGGAAGATGCTCACCGAAGTCTGAATTTTATCCTCATTTTTCGCAGGACGCTCATTATTTTAAGATGATAAATGGATGTTGGCTCTCTTGCCATTCTCCTTGTCAGGAAACCGGACGTACATTCGCGGCCGACGCAATTATTTCCAACCCTCCGGCCTTCGCGCATGTTCATTGCGCAGAGGCACTCGGAATTCCACTTCTACTGAGTTTCAGTGCGTTGTCCCATTTTTGTGCCTATTTCTTCTGTTCATCTTCGTCTAGCTATGCCTTGGTACGATCATGTCCAGTCACTGAACCATGCTGAACACCCTTTGACAGGAGTCCTACCGCTGCCTTTCCTCATCCTTTAGTCAACATAAAATCATCGAACGCTGAGAGCGGCCTCACCAACTACCTCACCTACGCGCTCGCGGATATAATGACTTGGCAAGGGTTCGCCGCGCCCCTTTTAGTTGGCCCGTACAGTCCATCCAAAAGTTTTGCAGGGTTGGAGACCTTCTGAATAACTTCCGCACGCGCACACTCGGCCTCGAGCCTCTGTCTTTGCGTTCCGGTCCGGGTCTCGTCGATCGCGTCAAGATCCCGTGGACGTACTGCATGAGCCCAGCATTGGTCCCTAAGCCTAAGGACTGGAAAAACTACATCGGTACGTGTTTTTCTTGTTCGGAGTCCGGAAATATTTAGGCCGTACATAGATGTTGTCGGATTCTATTTCCTCGACTTGGCGACAAACTACACGCCTCCCGACGACCTCGCGGCGTTTTTAGCGGCTGGAGAGCCCCCCGTCTATATTGGGTCTGTCAAATTATTCCCACTTTGAATTTCCACCTAATTATCTGTTAGCTTTGGATCCGTCGTCGTGGACGATGCCGAGGCCATGACCAGTAATTGAACCAGTTCATATGTCTTTAAATTGCTAACCTAATTACAGAGACGATTTTCGAGGCAACGGCGCAAGCGGGTGTGCGCGCGCTTGTTTCTGCCGGTTGGGTCAGTCACTCGTTCTTGGTCGTCCAATATATATATATATATATAAACTCTAATTCTAGGGCGGTCTCGGGGGCGTGTCGATCCCGTCGCACATCTTCATCCTTGAAAACGTACCCCACGACTGGCTGTTCGACAAGGAGCGTGTTTCTGCCGTCGTGCATCACGGGGGCGCGGGGACCACCGCCGTGGGGCTAGCGAAAGGCCGTCCTACCGTTGTGGTACCATTTTTACTAGTGTTTATTAATTGGGTATTTTCCTCAACGCTTCCGCAGGTTCCATTTTTTGGCGACCAAGGCTGGTGGGGTTTGTTCTCAATTTTCTTCTCCTCTTGAACTCGAAATAATCCTTCGACACAGGGAGCATGATCCACAAAGCCGGCGCAGGGCCGGAGCCGATCCCACACAAGCAGTTGAATATTGAGAACCTCCGTGATGCGCTCAAATTCGCTGTTAGCCCGGCGGCTAAGAGCGCTGCGAAGCGCATGGCAGAACAAATCCATCAGGAGGTGCGCATTGTAAATAATATTCCCTTCTTCAACGAGTTAACTGTGCCTCGAATAGGATGGGGTAAGAAGAGGCGTTGACAGTTTTTATCGGCATTTGCCGTTGCTCAACATGAGATGCGATTTGGATCCGTCGAGGTTGGCGGTGTGGTGGTCGACAGAATATGTGCGTATTTTTTCTTCATTACAGATGACTAACTGAAGTCTGAACAAAAAAAATAGTGCCTGAAGCTCAGCGGCTTTGCTGCTCAGGTTTTAGTTGATGCCAAAATGCTGGACATGTCCAGCCTTGACCAGCATCGTATGTCACTTGTGGCTGAATCCATTAGACACCTCCAACTAGTGAATACAGGGCCGAAGGAATATGACACGCGCAAACAGGTCTCGGATCCCGTAACAGGCGGTGCAAGTGCCATCTATTGGACCGTTACCCATTATTACGCGGGGATTGCACAGATATTTTAGTAAGCGCCCAACGAACCTTCACTCTCTTCGGCACTGCTAACCAGATCCTGTCCAGCTCACCGGTAAAGGGAATCATCAAAACAACCACCGCGATTCCTCGAGGTGTGCACCTTAAAAAAAAATGAGGTCAACCCAATCTAATAATTTGCCATATCTTTAGGTGTCATGGACATCGTCACCTCAGTACACGAAGGTTTCTACAATACCCCGAAGCTGTATGGTTCCAAAGTCCGCAAGACCGGCAAAGTTACGGATTTCGCAAGTGGCCTAAAAGAAGGCGGCAAGGTGCGGAATATTCAATGTGGTTGCGACAGTCCTGACAGTCACAATAGGGCCTTTTCTACGGATATTACGATGGAATCACCGGCCTTGTTCGAGAGCCATATGAAGGGGCTCAGAAGGAGGTGAGGATTAGCAAGCACATCGGTTCAACTTCAAAACTTTGATTTCTTTTTTCGTAGGGATTCATGGGTGCCGTCAAGGGTTCGCTACGTAGTTGTACGTCAAATGTGCAACTTTTCTTACCGGTCTGACGATGCTTCTGTAGTCGCAAACGCAACCATTCGGCCCGCCGGTGGAATCGTCGGGCTCATTGCGCATCCTGTTACTGGCCTATGGAAGAGCGTTCAATCGCCGATGGCGCAGAAACAAGAGCAGCGTCAGCGAGAAGTCAGGATATCTGATGGCGTCGAGGCTGTACAGAAAAGCACACAAGCGCAACGATCGGAGATCGTTCACAGATTCAAGCAACTCAAGCCGGGAACGAAGGATCGGCAGAAGAAATATAAGGAGATTGCCGAGGCGGAGATGTACGAAGCGCAGAGTTCGAACAAAGAAGGAGACTCGGGTTCGACGTCGCCCCAGAGCACGTCGTCGAGTTCGACGCAACAGCCTACCTCTACCCCGCCGACTCAGGAGCACACAGAAGACGAAGAAGACGCCACCTTTATACGCGAACTTGAGATGGCGAAACAGCTGTCATTGGCAGAACAGAGGGGGTATGAGCGAGCACTTGCGCAGATGAACCGTTCGGAAGACGCCCCAAGTAGCACCATGTAAAGAAAAATAGTTTCTGGTAAATAATGTATGCATCAGTCATCGAGTTCAAGATCCATTAGCGCGTCGAGGTCGGGTTTTGTCTCGCTTTCCTTGTCAAGAACTGGATCCCTGTCAAGAAGAGGAACAACTTTGGCTCTCCCTCGGCCGCGGCTTTTTGGTTTGCGCGCCTTGCGGGGCGCCGAGCCAGAGCCGGAGTCGTCGTCGTCATCGTCGTCTTCGCGCACGGCCACGCGGCCCCGACCGCGTCCCCGCCCACGCGGCCTGCCGCCTCGCCCGCGCCTGCTCGGCGGAGCAGCGCGCCCCCGCGGAATTGTGCTGGGCGTCGGCAGGACGTCGTCCTGGTCGTTGTCGTTGTCCCCTTCAAAATAGTCGTTCCGCGTGGTCACGCGATCGCTCCGCCGCTCGCCCGCGAAAGCCGTGCTGAGCTCCTCCTCCCGCTCTTCGAACGTCCGCTCCTCATCCTGGAGGAACCCCTGGATGTCCGGCGGTATCTCCTGCATCGCGATGCTCGGCGCGCCCTGCAGATAGCGGAGTTTGTTTTTGATGCTGATCGTGATGCGCTGCAGGGACGCCGCCGAATTTTGGTTGTCGACTTTTCCGGTGAGCGGGGGGTGGAGCTTGAACTGCGAGTCTTTGAAAAACGAATCGTAGACTGTCGCAGGGAGCTCGTTCGGAATCGACGCGCCAACCAGCACAGAGGTCTCGTACGTCCAGCACCGACTGACGTTCTTGATTGTGTAGCCTCCGCCGCCGACAACCAAGAGCGGAACGTTGAATTTTCGCACAAAATTGACACATTCGCCGTGTGCCGCAATCGACAGATTGAACGCACCAAGCCGATCGCAGCCAAGGGAGTCGGCGCCGCACTGGAGGACGATAGAAGTCGGCCGGAAAGCGTCGACAGTATCCTCGATGACAGACTTGAAAATGTTCAAGTACATGTCGTCGTCAATCCCGTCCTGCAACGGGACGTTCAGACAAAAATGTTTGCCGAGACCATAGCCGTTGTCGTCCAGCTTCCCAGTCCCCGGAAAGAATTCCCCGGTGTATTTATGGAAAGAAACGGTCATGACCCGATTGGACTGGTAGAACGCCAGTTCGACCCCGTCACCGTGGTGGATGTCAATGTCGATGTACAGTACGCGGGGATGATATCTACATATCGTTGAGCAATTGCTCATCCTACGGCGAAAAAAATAGACGGACCTGAGCAGTTCGAGGATGGCTAGAACGATGTCGTTCACGTAGCAAAACCCGCTGGCCTCACCCCGTTTCGCGTGATGGAGGCCCCCGGACCAGTTAATGGCGATGTCCGTTGTCCCGGCACACAATTTCCGCGCGCCCGCCAGAGAACCACCGGCATACATACGGCAGAAATCGTACAGATCTGCAAAGATGGGACAATCTTCCCCACAGTTGAATGTATCTATCATCTGTCGCATTTCCGACTGATTGTGCGGAGTTACTCTTTTCGAGGCGCAAAGAATAAATGCATCAGATCGCGCCTGAAAAAAAGAAATGTTGCATACCTAGACAAAAATTCAATGTAGTCGTGGTCATGGTATGCTTCGAGTTCTGCTTGAGTCGCAGCACGAACATCGTAGATGTTCTGAATCTGTTTGTCGAGCCCATATCCCATCACGAGTGCGTTTGTCAGAGTTAATCTGTGCGGCTTCATCGGGTGGCGCTCCTGAAAATTAGAATGCAGTCAGAAAAAAGTTACACAACTCTTTCTAGGAAAATCGAACCCCATAGTGGTGTGCCCCGACGCCTTTGGGAAAATAATACGAAACAATCGGCCGCGAGTGAGGCTTCAATGTGAATATTAAGCATGTCGGATTAGCGACGAAGGGGTACGACATACTGCGATTCGTTCCGTGATTGGTTGTGCAGTCCCATGGGAGCCTCTGTCAAAGAAATACGGCGAGGACGAGAAGGTGGTGGCCTGGCTGGAGCGGACCATAGATGCGTTTGAGTTGAAAGTTCAACTTGGGAAGAAGCAAGCGAATAGCTGCGAGAAGCTGCCCTGTTTCTTGGGAAAGCTTTTAAGAGTAAGATACAGGCGAGAGATAGCGAGCTGCAGTGGGCAAGGATGAGGAAGGAGGTGAACAGCAAGTGAAGGAAGAAGCCGAGGCTGCCGAAAGAAGCCGTGCAAGCAAACAGAGACCAAACACGGCCATTGCCGCGAACCACTTTTCGGCCCAGACCTGCTCACACCTGGCTTGCACCCTTGCTCGTCTCTTGGGACAGCTTGTGGGCCTCGTTTCGCATAAAAAAAAGCATGCGAGCCCATCTGAAGTGGGCGGTCCTCATCGCTGCTGTCGTGGGCACTGCTTGGGCATCATCGGGAGATAGGTCGCCCGAATTCGACAACTGCTTGAAGCGCTGTGGAAATAATCGGTGCAGCCCAGCTCACCGCGTCACTCTTTCCGTTGCTCTGCGCCTGACACGCTGGACCTGCGAAGATGACTGCAAGTATTCGTGTATGCACGATATCACGACGCGAAATATACGCCTGGGCGATCGAATTCACCAGTACTACGGAAAGTGGCCGTTCTGGAGGCTAGTTGGGATGCAGGAGCCAGCCTCCGTTGCGTTCTCTCTTCTGAACTTTTGGGCACACGTCCGGGGGTTGGCGAGAGTCAGAGAGAAATCCCGGACTCGCATCCCATGAAGTGGTACTACCTCCTCTGGTCGTTTACCGGCCTCAACGCGTGGATATGGTCCGCGGTCTTCCACACTCGAGGTAAGACTCGGCATAGCTTCTCAGTAACCACGGCTGATCGGGTGTAGACTTGGCATTGACTGAGAGATTGGACTATTTCTCCGCAGCATTAACAATACTCTTCTCGTTATACTACACCGTCATTCGCCTCTTCCACCTTTACCCGACCCCGCGGAGACACAGGCTCACGCTTCCAGCACCAGACCCCCCATCTGGAAATAGCCTGACACACAAAGCCTGGTCCCTCCTCTGCATCGTTGTATATCTCGGTCACGTCTCCTACCTGACGCTCCTCCCCCGCTTCGACTACGTGTACAACATCGTATTCAACATGGTCGTAGGCCTGTCGCACAACGCGCTATGGCTGCTGTATTCCCTCCCTGCATCCATCTCCGTATTCCGGCGATTCCCCTCTCGCCCAAAATCCTACCGCCCTGCATTCGTGACCATGGTCGGAGCACTTGTGGTGTTCACCACCGCTGCGAGCGCGCTCGAGCTGTTCGATTTCCCACCGATCAAAAGAGTAATCGACGCCCATTCGCTTTGGCATCTCGCCACGGCTCCCATTGCTGTTATGTGGTACGATTTTTTGGTCCAGGATTCTCGGGATGAAAGCTGGAGGGAGATTCGGGGGTAGCGTTTTTTTTTACAAAGACGCTGCAGTTGCGACGTAAGCTCTAGATTGCTCCATCTCCTTTATCTCCTTCCAACTTGTGCAGATAAATTACAATGTAAAACAACTGTTAATGTACTACAGGCTTGAGGGCCATTCTACATCGATTGTCTCTTGCTCCCGGCTTTTTATTATTATTTTCCTTTTGTTCGCGTTACTTGTTCGTGTGTGGCTTCTTACGTCATAAACACGTGAAATCCCCTCCGTCTCCGCTCCTTGTCTCTACACCACCACCACTAATGATAGGCCAGAGCCTTCCGGAATACTACTTTATACGCGTTTGCATCGCTGCTCTACGCCTAGTTGGTCCAGCGAGCGTGGCCTATCTCCTTGCATGTGCCGCAACCGGCAGCATCCTTGTTTCGCCTGTCTTGGGAGTCGTTGCAACCTGTGAAGCCTCATTTTATGCCGTGTTCTTCCTCCGGCGCAGAAGATTCAACCAGGTACTTCTTGCTCCAAAATGCGCAGTTAGCTGAGCCTAACATCGTCTAGGCAACACCACCAGTGCCTCCTAGACTTTCTCGTTCGAGGCGCCGAGAGCTCTTTGAGAGATGCGCGTCGCAGATCACGGCGGAATACCCGTCAGGCTGGTTCTTACCCGCGAACTCTGAAATCAAGCGCGAAAATGCGCGAGAATGGATACTCTGGGCAATGTTTGCGTCCACCCCGGAGCATGCGTCCCCTGAGTGGGATGAGGAAATAGATGAGTATATATCCGTTATAGAGAAATCCCTTGGTCGCAAGCTAGAGCCTGGGCGGGCCCCCGGCGTGCAGAGTCTTAGACTGTCTTTCGATCCGATACAGATGCTGCACCGGCCCTTGATATGGTATATGGTACGTGTCGTGTGCCGTGCGATATGATGCTGCTCACCGACTTTGGACAGATTGTAGCATTAGTAGATACCCTCACCTCTATTTTCCTCCTTTCCTTGGGATTTAAACATTACGCGCCACGGCCCTACTTCCGCACGTTCCCCCCGCGCCCGTTATTAACCCTCTTCTCCAAACCCGCCGCGACACCTTATTTCTCTTACTGGTATCGCCCGCCAGGGGCCGGTACTCAAAGTAAGAACCCAATTCTCTTCCTGCACGGTATCGGCGTACGTTTCCTTTCCATTCAAGCTTTTCAGTCTTCTGACATCCCACACAGATCGGGCTCCACCCGTATGTCCCTCTCTTCAGGGAGATCTTGCGAGCCGACCCCACTCGGTCCCTGCTCCTAATAGAATTCCTGCCGGTGAGCATGCGCATAACGGGTCCCATGCCCCGCGACGGACCACCCTCGCCGCCATCGACACCATCCTTGACGACCTGTGCATCCCGCAAGTCGTCCTGGCCGCCCACTCCTACGGGACCTTCCTCGCCGCGCACATTCTCGCCCCGGCGTCCGACGACTCTGCGGACCCCGCGCTCGCGCTCAACCGCAAGATCACCTCGCTTGTTTTAATTGACCCGATCCCAATCCTGCTGCACCTCCCCGCGGTCGCGTACAACTTCCTCTACCGTTCCCCGGGCGCGCGCCGCGCGAACGAGTGGCAGCTGTGGTACTTTGCGAGCCGCGACGCGGACGTCGCGCGTGTGCTCGGTCGGGGGTTCTTCTGGGAGGAAGGTTGCGTGTGGCGCGAGGACCTGCGGCGCTTCAGCGCGGGCGGGCGGCGCGTGGCGGTCGTGCTCAGTGGCGGGGACCAGATCGTGCCGAGCGCGGACGTGCGCGAGTACCTTACCGGGGGCGCGGACGCGGAAGACGGCGGCGAGTGGGCGCGCACGGGCGCCGGGGCGGAGCGATGGGCGAGCCGCTCGGGGATGTTGGAGGTGCTGTGGTTCCCAGGGCTGGACCACGCGATGGTGTTTGAGACCAAGGAGCGCCGGAGGCTGTTGATGCGCGCTTTGGACCCGCCCCGCGCGTCGTATGGCGCTGTGGAGCTGTAAGTGCGCAGCTACCTAATAACTGACTACACTTCGTGCTAATGTACAGTATACCTGCTTTGCTTATCATTTATAACATCACTATTCAGGCCAAGGAATGAGAAATTGTGCATAATGTTACATGAATAAGTTGCTACTAGATACAGAAATATCAAGCAAGAAGATCATGTTGGGATGGTCTACGATGAAGACAAGCCAAACATCGCGGCGAGGATCTTGGGCGTCTCACTCTCCGCGCCAGCGTCACCGACGAAGCCCAAATGCCCCTTCCCAAGCTGCGCGAACACAACGGGAGTCTCGACAAGGTCGCTGCCCCGGAGGCCCGCCGAATCCACCTCGGATGGCAGATACAGTGCATCGTCCGCGCTCACTCCCTTCAGATGGAGCCCCGTCACACTGTACGCGCCTGGCAACGCACCCGGGCCAGTGCCGCCCGCAAGTCCATGCCGTGCATTCAAAGCGAGCGTCTTGCGGGCAGCAGGGCGCGCGCCCGCGCGCCACGCCACACCCCATCCCTTCCGGAAGAACGCCGCGAGCTGTGCGTCCGCGACGTCCGTCTGCGCATTGCGCACGAAGAGCGTGAAGGACCCGCCGAGGACAACGGTCCCGCCCGCGCGCGCGTACGCGGCGAGCTCCGCGAGGAGCCCCGCGTGCTTAGAGAGCGTGATTCCCGCGTCGGTGATCAGGACGCCGCGCAGCGCCGAGGACGAGAGCATGCCGCGCGCGACCTCCACGCAAGCGCGGAGGCCCGCGAGGGCGGCGTGCGGGATGTCCGTTGATTTGTTGAGCGTGAGGTGCATAAGGAACGGCGCGGGGGCCGCCATGGGGAGAGGCGGCTCGGGGTCGGCGTCGATGATCTCGATCATGGCTTGCAACGTCTCCGCCTTGCGCGCGTTTTTCCGTTTCGCCTTGTCAGTGGCGCGCTTCACGGCCATTAAGGTGTCCGACGCGAGCGGGCCTTTCCCCATGTATTTTGAGAAAAGACGACGTTCCTGGATGGCCAGCTCATTTTCAGTAATGAGGTCTCGGACCTCATGGCGCCGGAGGTCGGCACCCAAGTTGGGCAGGTTCGCCTTTGAATGGGAATAGAGACAACGGTCTTCGAATTTGCAGGATCCCAGGAGAAAGTAGAGGCAGACGTTCCGCCCCCTGCCCGTCCGTTAGCGAGGGGCGGTGGAAAGCGAACGGCCCACTCACTCTTTATCGGGCATACTTCGGGCGTCCGGCGCATGCGAGTACGCACAGCTCGCGCCCTTGGCACAGCCCAGGGGCTTGCGGTTGTGGTGCTTGCAAGGGATACCGTTGCCCACATGCTCCGAGTCCTCAGCGCCATCAATTTCCGACTCGGCGCTGTCTTCCGAGTCTGACTCGGAGACGAGCCACATTGGAAGGGGAACGCGAGGGGCTCTGTCCGGCGCAGGGAATTCGTAGTCCGCCGACCCGTCGGAGTCGTCTCTCTCTCCATCACCCTCGCAGAGCCACTCCACCGCAGCAAGCTCGACTTTAGCCTCGGCGCAGCTCGGGTCCTCCTTCAAAATTGTTTGGAAATCTGCGTGCCCTTGATCAATATAGGATGGCAGTAAGACTGAAGGATTGGGTGGCGACCTATCTTCGCTGCTTTGAGCTTATTGTTCTCCTTGCGCGCGATGCCGCGCCGAAATCGCGCTTTCGTCATCCGCGGGTCATGTATAAGTGCAAGGGATGCAGCCTTTTCAGCCATCTCGTAGCTATCGGGTACTGGTTAGCCGGCCAAACTTCCAAGCCTGTTGAATGGCGCACTCTTGAAGTTTGAGATAGGTGGCAGCGAGGTTGCACATGTAGACTGGCTGGGTTCCGAAAGTATTGACTGCCTCGTTATACATGACGGCAGCTTCTTTGTATTTTCCTTCTCGAAAGAGATCGTTGCCCTGGTGCATATATTCAGCTCATGCCCAACCCGATACTGGATAGTGGAACTGGAACTGGAACTGGAGTTCTATTTGTTGCTGTACCTGGCCATAAGGGCTATGCAGCAGTACTCTAGAATATCTAGACTGGGGTAAGTACGGTATCTACGGTGGGTATGTATAGACTGACCATTTACGAACCAGATTTTTGTAGATTTCTCCCGCAGTGGCACGTTCATCAAACTCTTGCATCGTCGGAGCTTTGGGGCTTGACGCCTCCTTGCGAGATTTAGGCATGATTGAAGCAGGAATCCAGGATTGAAAGAAACTTGAAAGTTTGAGACACAAAGGGGTGAATGATCACATGGTTCAATGCCCACATGATATGTGACTGAACGCGTTTGTCACAAACACGGACCACCTCCAAGCCCCAGTGCCCACTCTATTCTCTACCATGAGCGTCAAAGTGCGATGCGACGTGTGCTTTGAAAACTACAATATGGATATGTTTCGCTTCCTCCCGGCTTGTGGTCAGTTAACTATTCAAGCGCCGCTCAGGCTGCCCTTTCACCGACGCGACTTGCAGGCCACGGACTGTGCATTGCGTGCTCCGACCAGACGTATTCCGACCCCAAATGCGTGATATGCCGCAAACCCAAAGGATTCCAAGAATCCGTGCAGATCTTCCTCACGTTCGCCGAATCCAACCCCGTCGACAAGGCGCATGCCGTTGTCGACAATCTCGGGCGGATCGGGCCCGACTCAATGGCGGTTAGCGTGCAGAAGGCTGGGCGGAAGATTCGACATGCCATCAGGGACATCGAGCCAGGGGACGATGTCGCAGTGAGTCTCAAATTGACGTCTAAAGCAAATGCTGACTCGGCTCTGCTGTAGCGAGAATTGCTCGAGGCAGCCAAGAACCTGGACGAGCGCATCGCACCGGTCTTCCTAGAGCTCGAGATCGCTAACGATAGGATCGCGGCACTCACAGCGGAGATCGAGGAGCTGCGGCAGCAGCTCAAGGCAGCGGAATCGCGCGAAAACGAGATGAAGCAGGTCCGGCGCTCCCTCGCAAAGGCGCAAGCCGAATATAAGGCGGCTCTCGGTATGGCGGAGAAGACAAAGAACGTGGCCCTCAAGGACCGGGCCGACAACGAACGATTGAGTCGCACCGTCCAGCGACAGCTTTCTGAATTGAGCGGAAAAGAAGAGCAAAATGACACGCTTCGTGAGAAATTGAAGAGACGGGATAATCGGGTCAGTTTTTCCCTCTCCTCTTTTCCTGTCTCTCAAAGCTTTATCAGATATCATTATTGGAGAAGAAGCTCAAGATTTTATCAAGGGCGGTGAAGCACCCGAAACCAGACACCAACGAACCCGACGAGTCCCTGCAGATTGACAACTCGGCTGAGGTTCGTGGCGGTGACTGAAGAGAATCGACGACCCATAGCGTTTTTAGGGCATCCGCGTACCCCGCAAATCCAACGACTGGCTAGAACCGGCACGCGTCACACCGAAGCGCGGCGGACTGAAGCGTGTGCAGAGATTACCGGATATCGAGCTGTAATTGTACACTATATCATCCGACTTAGTCATCTCTCAAGCCGACCTGGGTTCCAGCCCGAACATCGCGAGGATGGCACTCGTGGAGCCCTCCTCCGAATTGACGTCCCCAACGTAGCCCAGCCGCCCCTGGCCGACCTCCGCAAACACAAGGGGTGTCTCAGCGCGGTCTATGATGTGGGGGGACTCCTCGCTCGGGAGGTACAGCGCGGCGGCGGCAGGGACACCGCTCAAAAGGACGGCCTTCATCATGTACGAGTTCACTAGCCCGGGGCTGGCCGCGACGAGCTTGTTGGTGTGGCGGTTCAGGACGAACGTTGCGCGTGTGTACGAGGCCATCTTCCACGGGAGGCCCCAGCCGTCGCGGAAGAACGCTTCCATCTCCGGCCCACTGATCATCGCGCTGAACACGTCGCCGAGGACGACGGTGCCCCCGGCCTTAACGTACGCGACGAGCTTGGCTAGGAGCGCGGCGTGTTTCTTCTGAAAGATACCCGTGTCCGTGATGAACACGCCGCCGAGGGCCGTGGAGGCCAGAAGCGGCAGCGCGCCCTCGGCCGTCTCCACGGTCGAGACCGTTGTAAGCTCGTGAAGTGCAGATAGGATTTCGCTGTGCGTGTCGACGAACTTGTTCGCCGCGAGGTGCAGAATGAAGCGCGCAATGCCGCTTCCGCTGTTCTGAGGCGGCGCTGAAAGCGTATCCAATACACCAAGCATCGCCAGAACGGCGTTGGTCGACCCTTGCTCTCCGTTGACGTCGCCGACGTAGCCCAGGTGGCCCAGCCCGATGCGGCCCTGGCACACCGGGGCCTCCGAGACGGAGCCGTGGGGGTCGGCATACACGGCTGCACCGGCGCCGATGCCTTTGAGGTGCGCCGCCTTCATGCTGTAGGACGGGAGCAGGGACGTGTTGGCCCGCACGGTCTCGTGTGCGGGGTTCAGAGTGAAGTAGGCGCGGTGGTATGACCCCATCGTCCACGACAGGCCCCACGCGTCGCGGAAGAAGGACGCGAGCTTAGGCGGGGTGATGAAGGAGCTGGACAAGCCGCCCAACACCACAGACCCGCCCGACTTGGCGTACTCGACAAGTTTTGCGAGGACGTTCGCGTGCTTGGGCTCGGAGATGCCTGGATCGGTCACGAAGACCGCGGTGAGGTCCGGGGAGGCCAGGAATTTGAGGGCCTGTTCTGCGCTTCGCGCTACAGAGAGCGTCACCCGCGCACGGAGAGCGGCGAAAGTATGCGCGAGAATCCCGTCTAAGAAGTCCTCATGCGCAAGCGAAAGCTGTAAAACGAACTTTTTGGACGCATCCGATGTTTCTTTAGCGGCCGGGGTCCCGTAAGCAAGTAGTTCTTCGATCGCAGATAATTCGGTTTTGGCGCTGACTGAATTTGGGTCCTTCGCCAAAATAGTCCTAAAGTCTACAGCCGGTGAGAACAGGGGCCCAGATGATGGATTGAGGTAGCTCAGCTACTTACCTTTCTGCGCGGCTGAGAACTGGCAGGTTTCCTTCCTCGCGATAGCGCGTCGATACAAGGCCTTGCTCATTGAAGGATCTTGGTTTAGAGCAGCCGTCGCAGCCTCTTCTGCCAAGTCATAGCTACAGAAAGCGTGAAGGAAGGGAAAGCAAGGAAGGATAGACATACCGCTTCAGCTTCAGGTACGCAGCCGATAGATTGGACAAATAAGTGGGCTGGGGGCCGTTGACTTCAATCGCCTTCTTGTAAGAGTCAACCGCCTCTTTGTAATCATCTTGTACGAAGAACCCGTTCCCCTACTCGCGGTAAGGATTTATGCAGGTACTTGGAGGCGAACCAACCTCGTTCTTGAATATCTCGCCGTCGATTCCTCGTTGCTTCGAGTCGGATAGGGGGTTAGGGCCTGCTACTGCTTGGGCCGGGCGTTTGCCACCTCTGCGAGGCCGGCTCATATCAGAACAGAGGTACTTGGCGAATGGTCAGCGTTAAAGAAGCAGAAAAGTCCCTCCGCCTCTCAAGCAAAAGTTCAAAAGGAAGAAGGTGTTGTGTGCGCGTGTTACCTTTGCAGGTCAATCGGCAATCAATCCTCGCTCTCTCCCGCTCTGCCATGTCCTACTTCCTGCCGCATCTCCCGTCTGGATGGCACGTCGATGAAGCGATAAAATCCGAGGAAGATCGCGTGGTGGTCATCCGATTCGGCCATGACTGGGACAGCCAGTGCATGACAATGGATGAGAGCCTCTATGCCGTTGCCGAGAAAGTCCAAAACTTCGCGGTCATCTACCTCGCGGACATCACAGAGGTCCCTGACTTCAACAAGGTGTGCATTGCACTGGCCTCTGTCTCTACGCTAAGCACCATCGCTCAGATGTACGAATTGTATGATCCGTGCACCGTGATGTTCTTCTACCGGTGTGTCGAGTCTCTTGTGCGCTGTCTGCATTTTTCAAATCCATGCGAATACCTCAGGAACAAGCATATCATGATTGACTTGGGTACTGGTAACAACAATAAGATGTACGTTGTTCTTTCTCAGCTCTTAGCCAGTTCTCACCTTATTCTTCGACGCAGAAACTGGGCCATGGATAACAAGCAGGAGGTGTGTCTTGCCGCCGCGCGTTAAGCAACCCCTTGACCTTATTCCAGGTAATTGACATCATTGAAACCGTGTATCGTGGCGCGTCGAAGGGTCGCGGTCTCGTCGTTTCTCCGAAAGGTGTGTTGGAATTGGCGGACGATCGACCTCATTTTAACATTCCCGCAGATTACTCGACTCGCTACAGATATTAGGTTGGCATTCTATCTATGTATCTTACTTTGTATGTTTGTTTTCTAAATCCGAACGTGGCGGCCATTCTCCGTAACCCAGCTGCGTTCCACCACCGAGGAACTGCGTTGGATGTCACGGTGATCTAATAAATACGCCTGCATGCCCAGGCAGCTGTCTCGATGTGCTCGAAGAGTATCGCGTCTCAAAATGCGTCTACAGAATGTAGATTCACCGACACCTCTCTGGCGTTGGTTGCGATACGGAACACCAACGAATCTATAAGCACATTTCAGTCTTTGGAATTGAAGGCACCTCGCGACCGACGATACCTAGAACCGCAACAAATTTACATCGGACTGAGCTCTATCCTGTTGCCGTGTTTCCACGGCGGAGTGGCATCATCTAGGGACGCTAGTGTGGCGGAAACGATCGTCTGATCCAGAAATGCTATTCGGTCTGGCTGCGGCGCACTGGGATGGTCCGATTTCTGGCTTCTGCGAACAGTGCCCCGAACGCTCTGCGCGAACCACAGAGCGTGGCCCGGGAATACCAGAGCAAGGAATGCGGCGGGAAGACGGCTCCCTTGTGCGAACAAATTTCCACCCAGCGAGTAAAAGGCCCAAAAAAGAAACAGATGGAAGATGATTCGGGTGGCGAAGAAGGATACGCAGAATAGCCAGTCGTGTCGGAATCGAGGGTGGAGGAACGACAGGGCCAAATGCAATGTTGGAAGTTCCATCACTGCACATAGGCAGAAACCGTGAGCCCATCCTCGTTGAAGGATGTAATGCAGCAGGATGATGTAGAAGCAGTGGTGAATCCACCCCCAGCATATCGTTATATGGCCTCGATAGTATCTGCATCCAACGATCAAGTCCGCGATGAGGAAGCCCTGGAATGTGCGACATATGAGAGCCGCAAGTTCGAGACGAGGACGCAGGGCCGTAACATCCCCTCGCGACAATAGGACGTCCAGGAAGAAGGGAGCACTTCCCAGGCTCATGGTGGCGCTGGAGAAGGCGGTGATAATCCAGGAGCGCTGCTTCTGTGTAGTGCTGGCCAAATATGAATATGATATGGGAAATGGCATATCATATTCATATCCATATCGTATTCACCTCTGAGAGGCCGTATCGTATTCATAGTGTATTGTATTCATATTCTAGAGGACGAATATGAATATATGTTGAATATATCCAAAATATATTTTGAGCATTAACCTAATTGAAAAACTGTGCTCAATTGGCCCTTAAAGGCATCCAAGGACCCAATTATAGATGTTCCTATGTATCCGCATCTCTCACCGAAGTGTGTAGACCAAGATTTGGACATGCAATCTGTAAATTTGAGTGGTCAGCTGCCATCAACACGTTGGTGTAAGACGGAAGGCTCCAGTGTTCATTTTCTCTCTACCCATACGATCCGCCGTGGTCGGTCTCGGCCGTACCTCAGTCCTGTATTAGACAGAGGCATGATTAAATTTGTAAACATTGTAAACATCAAAGATCACCAAATGTTTGATGGTTCCATGCCCGGCAGGTACCAATGTCTTCCCGATGGGCCGGCCCAGGGCAAATAAGATCCGAGTTTCAGGCTCGGCAGTCAAGTTTCATGGTCTGAACTGTGCCGGGTGGTGTTCCGGGGCGGCAAAGAGCCACTTCACCGTAGTTGAATATATTCCTGGTTCCGTCTTTAGGAACCAGGTCTGAGAGCAGCATTTGTCTGAAATACAATCGATGGGCGGCAAATCCCGGATGATAATCAGACGATAATCACGTCAACTTAAAGGAGTCAGGTGGAGTCATACTATTGCACATGTCACGCGTTCGATTCCCTAATGCAGCGGCTTTTAAACCCATTTTAAAATGCAGCAGTCGTCGTTCAGCTTACAGTAGGCTGAGGGTCATTTCAGCCTGAGGCTATGTAAGGCACTTGAGTTCTCCTCAATTTTCCGGAAGTAACTTCAATTGACTGAGCTAACTCTACTTTCAACCCTCTTGGAATCTTCAGTGATGGGCAGCCGGGGCCACGAGGAGCGAGCGAAGGTCGGCGACGAGTGGCTATTTTAGCTACACGTGCGCTGCGAGCTCGGAGTGACCGAAGGTCGACGACGAGCAGTGTGTTAGACTCGTAACCAGTCTGCCTACGAACAGCAAAAAAATGAGGCAAGCTCTTTGCCGTAGGCAGACTGGTACAACTCGGGCCAAACAATCGACGCGCGCGGGGAGTTTGAATTTTTTGGTGGTGCCGATTACGGCATCATCGATTGCGATCAGTTGCCATCATTTCTCTTGTAATTCTGACCATTTTGGTGCACTCTTAGCAGGGACTTTGAAGAAATTTTGAAGAGACAAAATTCAAGTATTATGCTCCTAGATTGAACTCTCCCTTTTGCATTTCATAATCCGACTTGAATTGAGCACAGGGCGCCAGCGGGGAGAAATTTTCAAACTCTGCGCGCGGCTCGATTGCTGGTCCCGAGTTGTACCAGTCTGCCTATGGCAAAGTGCTTGCCACATTTTTTTGCTGTTCATAGGCAGACTGGTAACGAGTCTAGCAGTGTGTATTAAGACAGCAAAAAATCAGGGAGCAGGAGCAAATGCCTCAGTGCGGAGAGTACTATTAGGATTGTATTAGTGGTTGTCAGAGTCAGTACCGGTGGAGGAACCAGGTCTGCCCGGAGGGCATTGAGTATTTGAATACGACTGGTCCCGTATCATATTATATTCATATTATATCATATTCATATTCGGGTGTATTCATATTCCCAGTTGAGCCTGGAGCCCATATCATATTCATATTCAGTTGAATATATTCAAAATATATTTTATCGTATCATATTTTTGGCCAGCACTACTTCTGTGTGGTATACTGGTTCTGGAGTGCATGGTAGAGCAGAATGGCTGCACCGGCAGTAAAGAACGCGTTGGAGGCGGAGTCGCGCATGGAGGCCTCTTCGGAATCTTCCGACACGCGAAATTTAAGCGGCGCTCAGGTCGCAATAATTCTCATAAGCGGATATGTGCTGCCACCTCGATACTTGGGCGTTGCTTGGGCGCCGCGTTTTGGTCGCGTTGACGCCGCGGGGGTTACATTTGATCGATTTGATCCTTCATCCTGAATCAGATGGAATATATACTTACGGAAAACTTGTGGGCCTTTCTTCACTATGGCGAACTACGTCGGTACAATATATGTACCTCCTCCTCCCGCGTCTGCCAGTGGCCGCTCAGCTTGTGGCTCGCGCCGGGGCTCAGGCGTTCCGGCGGGGTCCTGGTGATTGTTTAGTGCTGATCAAGCCCAGCGCGACTTTGTTGTTAGGGCTAACTCGGACCCCCGCCGTCTCAGGAAATATTCCCATCAGTCAAGGCTGGCGGAGGCAACATCGGACGCTTTCCATTGCCGTCCCTTCGCCGTTCAGCGAATAAATGGCTATAAAACTGAGCTCAGTGAAAATGAGTCCAAGATTGAGTCAGTACTGCAGAGACAACTTGCGCAGGGTGGGAGTTTTGATGGGAGCCTAAACGCGAAACACAGCCTCACCAGGAACGTACACAAACGCTCCGTTTTTGGCGGTCGACCATCGAATCTAGCGCCGACCAAAAGATGCGTTTACTATAAGAGCTCGCTAATGATGTGTATACCACAACAGAGCTTGTCCTTTCTCTCGTCCTCCCACTCACTCAGGCTGGCTTGAATATGGGTTTTTCGTTCCTCTTCAATTCGCCAGACGGTGCGACGCATTGTGAGTTACGGGACGGCTCACATTCTTCCAGTTTTGAGGCAACCATTCCCAGTCACTCAATTCGTGTTCCATCCTGCGGATGGAACTCAGGCGTATCGGGATGGCCTCATCGCGGGCTGCATGTTCTTGCAGATATTCGGGGGGCATTTCGGCATCCCTCTGGTTCTCTTGACGGCCGCGTTCTCAAAGAAAGTGCAACGACATCCCATGCTCATCAATTTCTGTGTGACGTGGGTCCTCTATGCCACTTCATTTACACTTCTGTGCGTTCTGTGGCTCTTGTGATGCAACCAGGCGCTGAAATTCTTAGGTTGTATTCTGGTAAACAAACGGGCCCAGAACCACCCCTCGAACTGTGCATAATCCAGTCCGCCCTCGTATATGGAACCCCCGTCATGTCCGTATACTATCGTTTAATTACCGTTTTTGCGGCTGAATGCCAGATCCCATCAGGACTGCAATGGCGGGTCTAGCATTCGTCTTGCACGTGTGTGCGATGTTAAACCCTTGGAATAGTATATTAATATCAACGTTTCAGCTCTGGTTCTCGTTACAGAAAGAGACCGGAATGGAACGATGGCGTTTCCGACTGGTAATGTGGTCCGCTTGACTCGGAATTAAAATATGAATATTTCCCCAAGCTTTTAGCCAGTCCTTATATCTTATTCTTAGGTTTCTCAATTAGTATGATCATCGTGCGTATTTTCTTATGGTTTTAATGCATTTGGGATCCTACTGAAAGACATTAGCTTGGATCGCTGTACCCAGAGACTGTGTCGCGTTCGCGGTACCTCTTATATTGCACCATCAATCTGGCCGTTGTGTACGGCTTTAAAAAAATCCAGTCTAGATTTAGTGTTCATAATCGTCTTGTGCAGGAATGCAGTGCCGGCCACGAGCGCCGTTATTATGGGTGTGCTGTTGGTATTCGAAAGTATGTTATACCCCTTTCTTTCAATCAATTTTCACTGCATGTTGAACTAGTCCTCATCGGGATCAAGCTATATCAACATAGCAAAGCGTTCAAGTCAATGGCCCGCACCGGCAGCAGCAACAGTGGCCCACCTATGCATATCTTTGTGCGGGTTGGAATATTCAGCGCATACTCAGTGCTGGCATTGGCGTAAGTTCCTGTATCATGTCGTGACCAATTCTTGAAAGCCAACAGCGCTTGCGTTGGCTTCTGGTCCTCCACGGGTGACAGTGCTCCCTATATCATCCAAGCATCGCGTAAGTAAATCCCTCGAAATAATGGAGCTTCTGATTGACCTCAGCCCTAGTTCCCACCGCTGCGTTCTTAATTTTCGGCACTCAACAGGTAAGCATGAGACACTCTTCTTCCGCGCTTTACCAGTCTAAAGCATTCCTCTCAAGGATATTTTGGAAGCGTGGGGCATTATCGCCGCTGTGTCGTTCATTTCCCGCCCATTCTCGCGCTCGGTTCCATCGAAAGAGCCGAAGGTCGCGCATGTGGTACTTCCCACAACAAGTCTGACGCGACAAGATACTTTCGATACCATCCCGCCAGAGAAAGACACTGATCTTCACGTCCAGGTCAAGAAAGATATTCAAATTGTGTAACTGTACAGTGGACCCTACGGTCATATTTATCTACATATTGTACTTAGTATTCTACCTAGTGCAGTGCGCGTTGCTGGGCACACTTAATGGATTCTGTATGAATTGGAATTATCTGCATCCGCCGATCCCCGTAGCTCGCGGCGTTCCCGGCCAGCGTGTTCACGTACAGATACGTATCCGCCCAGCTCATTCCATCGCGGAGTTTTTGTCATACCGGGGCAGCCGGTCGACGGAATTAAATGAATCTCGACCCACCTGGGACTCCGTGCACTTCGGTGATCAATTATCGTCGGCCTCGCTCGACGTTGGAGATGATCAATTGAAAGAAAGGGATGCGGATCAGCTCTAACGCAGGTACTCGTAGAGCCCAGGGCTTTTCGGAGTGTCAGGGCACATTGCAACCAGAACAGCGGCGAGTTACTCGACCATTGATTTGGTGGAGACAAAACAAATTTATCGCTTCACCGTTGTTACCTTTCAAATGAGGGACACCCGTATCCTGGGCGATAGCAGTGGCGTAACCTATAGTGCCCTTGGAAGTCGAATCCTCAGTTGAAAATCCACCGTAGCTAGGGCGTAGTAAGTACTCGAACACACTATTATTTATTATTGAGTACGGAGAAAGTAATTGAATTGAAAATACTTCCTCCCTTGAACACAAATCTGTGCTGCTTGAGTAGTACCAGGCGCATTCCAACGAAAATTCAACTTAGATAGGGGTAGATTTCCAAAAGTGGCAACACTACATCCGACGTCACCTGACGAAGGCGGCTTGTTCCGAACCTCGCCACTGCCAAAAACTTGGCCAGAACCTCCGGCTGCTTGGAGAACCTAAGTCAAGGGTGCGCCTCTTCTCATGTGGAATACACTGAAATGAATTCGATTTCCACCAGATTGCGACGTCCTTCAACGCCCACACCGCAGCTACATTCACATCTCATCATTTCGATGCCTTCTCTACACAAGAGCTCATCGACAAAGTTATTGGCAACGTTCAAGACGACGTCCAAAGCCTCAGGGTATGTTTATATGCCGCCTCCTCTTTCTTAGGATCCAACCAGCAACGTATCTTCGCACACGTCACAATACTCCCTCCAGTAAAGGCCCCTCTCCTTGTCAAAATTTTTACGACCTCTTGGTAGCTTCTCCGCACCTGGCACCCTACGTTAGGAGCCTCGAGATATTCGAGAGTCTTAAGATGATTCCTTGGAGGCCGGAAGCTATTCAAAGGGCGCAATCCGCTGGCTTTTATCCTGCCTCTATTGCATTTGCAGCGCATCTTGATAGTTTTGTCCCCACCCAGGGTCGAGACGCAATTCAGGCAGACACCGCCTCTCTTCCTTATGAAAGAACTTTCCAGGCAACTGAGAATCCCCCTCCTCGATGTCTTTCGATCTTCGACCCTCACTTCGCTCAACCTTGGAAGGATTGCATTAACCCCATTCGATTTCTATTTCGTGTTGGAGAATTGCAGAGGTCTGAAAGAACTGTCTGTATCCGATTTCACAATCCAGACATCTAACGAGCGAAGAGAAATACCAGCCCTCGAGATCACGCCAACACAACTAGAAAAACCAACGGTGCAAAGAAACATGGACTCCATGTTTTATAACCACCAGAACCTAGAGGATCTTATCGAGAGGACGAGGCATACACTCCATCATCTGAGCCTCCAGTACTGTAAGTAATGGGTTGATCTACTACCGCCATCATATTTCTCATCGACGCGATGACGACTACATAGGTGCGGACTTACCCCTGAAGCAGTTTTAAAATCTCCGATCTATCTGGATAGCCTCGCCCGACCCGACAGGATGGTGGCATGCATTTGAAAACTGCACTCACCGGCTTGAAAGAATTACCGTGGAATCGGTGTTGGAGGGTTTCCAAACTGCTTCCGACTTTTGACTGGGCCGCCCTTGACACAGTCCTTCCGGGTCCTGAATTGGTGAATGAATGTGCACGAAGTCGCATTCAAAGCACGACGTTTCAGCGGTCCGAGTCGACTATTCAAGAGATGGAACATTGTGACTCCTTCGCCCAAACCGCCGCAAATGCGAGGAAGCATCTCAGGGCAACGGATGCGAAAACCATTTTGAGCTGCGATTAAAGATTAGGTCAGGGCAAGGTCTTTCTGGTACTAGGTGTACGCCGACCTTATTTATTCCTTAGGAGCTTCTCGACGACTTATTGAATCAACTTGGGAATTCCGGTCACGAGTACGATTCGGCCATGACTGGGGCAACCAGCGCATGCCAATCGGCTGTATCCTCTGCCGTCGCCGAGAGAATTTCGTGATCCTCTGCATTCTACCTCGTTTACTTCCAATCTGAATGTAGAGGCCACTTCTGCAACCCAGCTGCTCGTTCCATCATTGAGCGAGACTCTGCTGGTAAAAATTATGTCGCAAATCCAGGGCAACATCTGGATGAAATGTCACAGTCATCTAATATATACATCGGCATGTCCAGGCAAGTCCTCGCAAGTACATATGTCATCGTCCAAGCATGTCCTCAAAAGTGTTTCATCGTCCAGGCAGGCATGTCCTCAAAGCATCGCTTCTCGGCAAGCGTCTACAGGTCGCGGGTTGACTAGCGCCTCTCTCTGGCGCTACAAGAAATCTACGAGCTGTTTTAGTCTTTCGAAGACAGCTTGCAAACCGCGACCAACGTTACCTTGAGCAGCAAACAATTTACATCGGACTGAGGGCCACCCTGGTGCCGTGCTTCCATAGTGGAGTCGCATCGTCTAGAGACGCTAGCGTTGCCGAAACGATAGTCTGATCTAGAAATGCTGTTCGGTCTGGTTGCGGCGCTGATTCCTGGTGTCTGCGAATAGCGCCCCGAACACTCTGGGCGAACCATAGAGCGTGGCCCGGAAACACCAAAGCGAGGAATGTTGCGGGAAGATAACTCCCTTGCGCTAAAGAGATTCCAGCTGGCGAGCAAAGGGCCCTGAAAAGAAACAGATGGAAGACGATTCGGGTGGTGAAGAAGGATGCGCAGAATAACCAGTCGTGCCGGAATCGAGGGTGGAGGAATGACAGGGAGAGATGGAATGTGGGAACCTCCATCACCGCGCAGAGGCAGAACCCGTGTGCCCACCCTCGCTGAATTATGTAATGCAAAAGGACAATGTAGAAGGAGTGGTGGATCCACCCCCAGAGTATCGTTATATGGCATCGGTAGTATCTGCATCCAACAATTAAGTCGGCGATGAGGAAGCCTTGGAATGCGCGACATATGAGAGCCGCGAGGTTAAGACGAGGACGGAGGGCCGTAACATCCCCTCGCGACAGCACGACGTCCAGGAAGAAGGGAGCGCTGCATAAGCTCATGGTGGCGCTGGAGAAGGCGGTGATGATCCAGGAGCGCTGTTTTTGCGTGGTGTACTGGTTCTGGAGCACATGGTACAGCAGAATGGTAGCACCAGTGGCAACGAGCGCATTGAAGGCAGAGTCGTGCATAAGGGGAGGATGAAAGGTGTAACGAGGGCGCATGGTGGCAGGCTATGTTCATTCATCACAATAGAAAGTCTGAGCTTCAGCGCCTACCCAGTTCTTATTTTGGTGGACCGTGGGACCGGAGGCGAATTCCCATAAACGGTTCCTTTACCGCCGTATCAATGTTTTACGGGCCGTGCTGTCGCGGCAATTTAACGCCCACAAGCGCCCACAAACGCCCACCTCGAGCCCACCACTTGCTGCCTATCCACTCCTACCCACCTACTCGTTCCTTGACCTGCTTGTCTGTTTCCCTGTTCTGACGCTATCAGAATTCAACATGCAAAAAAAAAAAAAAAAAAAATTGGGGCTTCATTCAAATTCGTTTAGATTCATTCCCATCTCAGTACGTTTTGACACTGAGCCCGTCCAATCCCCGCTCTCAGATCTGTCTGTATCGCTAAGAGACGGCGATCCGTTTCAAATGGCAGATTGTTATGACCGGTTAAGTACACGACCTCTCCGATGCTGTACACCAGAACCGAGCTTTTCCTTTCTCTCGTCCTCCCCATTCATTCACTGGCTGGAATATGGGTTTTTCGTTCCTTTTCAATTCGCCAGAAGATGCTCCGCGCTGTGAGTTATCATGGCTAACCAGTTCAATCCTGATTTTAACGAGAAAACATTACCAGTCAATCAATTCGAGCTCCATCCCGCGGATGGAACTCAGGCGCATCGAGATGGGCTCATCGCGGGCTTCATGTTTTTGCAGATATTCGGGGGGCACTTAGGCATTCCTCTCATCCTCCTCACGGCCGCGTTTTCAAAGAAAGTACAGCGACATCCCATGCTCATCAATTTTTGTGTGACCTGGTTCATCTATGCCACCTCCTTCACACTTCTGTACGCTCGGTGACCATTTCCATTAAACGAAGCGCTAAAATTTTCAAGGCTGTACTCTGGCAAACAAACCGGCCCAGAGCCGCCCCTCCAACTTTGCATAATCCAGTCCGCTTTCGTATATGGAACGCCTGTAATGTACGTGTCTCGTTCCATTCCCTTTTCTGCGGCTCAATGAATCCCACTAGGACCGCAATGGCTGGTCTAGCATTCGTCTTGCACGTAGGCGCCATTTATCCCACCTTGGCTAGTAATCATTCTCATATCGACGTCTAAGCTCTGGTTCTCGTTACATAAAGAGACCGGAACAGAACGATGGCGTTTCATGCTGGTAATGTAGGCTCCTTAATTCGAAGTTAAAATATGAATATTTCCTAGCTTTTAGCTAGTCCTTATATTCTATTTCTAGGCTTCTCGATTGCCATGATCGTTGTACGTATTTCCTTTGGTCTTAATCCATTTGGGTTCCTACTAAAAGGGGTCAGCTTGGATCACTCTACCCAGAGACTGTGTCACGTTCGCGGTACCTCTTCTACTGTACCATCAACCTGACCGTCGTGTACGATTCAAAATCCGGTCAACATTTCTGCGTCCATAATATTTTTCTTCAGGAATGCAGTGCCGGGGACGAGTGCCGTGATTATGGGTGTGGTGCTGATAATCGAAAGTATGTTATATGTACCTTTTCTTCACCCAGTTCTCACTGGATTTTCCAACAGTTCTCATCGCGATCAAGCTTTATCGTCACAACAAAGCTTTCAAGTCAATGAGCCGCACCGGCAGCGGTGGCCCACCTATGCATATATTTGTGCGAGTTGGAATATTTAGCGGATACTCATTGCTGGCATTAATGTAAGTAAGCTCTTGGTATCCCGGCCCGGCCAATTATTAAAAGGGAAAAGCGCTTGCGTTGGCTTCTGGTCCTCCACGGGAGACAATGTTCCCTACATCATCCAGGCATCGCGTAAGAAAATCTCCTGAAATGTTGAAGCTTGGGATTGATCTCAGCCCTAGTTCCTACTGCTGCGTTCTTAATCTTCGGCACTCAGCAGGTAAGCATATTATCTCTTTCCGCGTGCTATGGGTCTCAAACATTTTGGCAAAGGACATTCTGGAGGCGTGGGGCATTATTGCCGTTTTGTCGTTCATTTCCCGCCGATTCTCAGGCTCGCGCTTCTTGCCATCGAAGGAGCCACAGCAGATCGCGCATGTGGTGTTTCCCTCCACAAATCGGAGGCGGAAGGACACTCTCGACACCATCCCGCCGGATCCTCCCGAGAAAGACACTGTTATCCACATCCAGGTCAAGAAAGACATTCAAGTTGTTTAACTGTACACTGGTCCCTACCGTCATATTCATCTACTGCTTATTGTACTTATTATTCTAGTGCCGCGCACGTTGCTGGGCAGACTTAATTCATCCTCTAGCTAGCTACCTCGCAAGAATCCTTCTTGAATTATCCGAGATTGTTTACAGAATTACTCTTGGCGTACAACGCATCTTAGTAAGATATGCGCGCTGATCGCCGTAGATCGCCGGGTTCCCACAAGACTTCCTAGAGGAGGGCAATCACACATTATCCCGTAATGCGCGATAAAGTCATCGCCCCGTTGCTGTGAACGTTCGACAAGTTCATGTGGTTCATCTGCCGTATGTCAAATTGTCAATGGTCAGTGAGTCCTGAACTGCGGCAGGAACCGACAGGTTGGGTAGATAATCATACAGCCGGGAAAAGACTTGCTCACATGTTCGCACACAGAGGGAAGACCTCAGATCCTCCCGGCGGGGAGTTTCTGTCGTACCGGGCGTCTAGCGACGGAGTGAAAATGGACCCACAGACTCCGTGCACTTCCGTGGTCATCAGCGTCCGTTCGAGGTGATCAATGGAACTGAAATATGTCGGCGCAAACGCAGGTGGGCCCACGGAGTGTCATGGCAGCCTGGGCTGTGTCGACCAGAAACAGCGGCGAGTTACTCGACCATTGATTTTGAACGGCTCAGGCTCCATATTCATTTACTGCTTCCCTGTCGTTACTTTTCAAACGACGGACACTCAAATCCTGGGTACTTGAAGAGCGGTCAATGTATTTGGAATTAATCTGTAAGGGGCTTGAACACAATTCTGCAGAATGATTGAGTTACTTTAATCTAGCGCTTGGCCGCAGGGGTCATCTGGAGATAGGGGCAGACTTCCAAAAGCGGCAATACTAAGGCTGACGTCACCTGACGACCCGGGCTGCATAGCTTGCCTCTGATCACCAACTGATCACTGTAAAGTCAGCGGGAAGTAGAGCATGTTTTCTTGGTTTTCGTGCAATTAACTCAAGCAGATTAGATTTCCACCAAAGTACCTTGTCCTTCAAAGTCCATTGCCGGCTCAACGCGACCATTCACATCTCAGTATTAGGGCTCTAACCCGTTCGACCCGTACGACGGGTCGGGTATTTACGGCCGTTTTTGGCCTGACCCATACCGTACCCGATCCGTAGAAAAAGTCCTCGGGAGCCTCTACGGCCGGGTCCCGGCCGTACGACGGTTTACGGCCGTAGCGACGGGTCTGGTCACACATTTCATTTTTGGGGATTCCGGTTGCGTCTTGGGACCGCTGTATGCACGCGAGGCATTCCGAAATGAAGGTTAGAATGCTCCCATAGATGTTTTAAACACCTGACCTAGTGAAATCTTCTCGGGGACTCGGGGAGCAGTAATTCTTGAATTTTGATGAGGACCACGGACGGTATTTGCTGCGAATGTCGATGGTTTCAACTATGAAAAACCCCAAAATCTTGCTCAACGCATATAAAAACCAACATCTGGCTCTTGAAAACCACTGATCAAGGACTATGTTGAATTCACGTCGCGACGTTAACACCAGCCATTAGCAAACGGACACTATCAATGAGAACTGTGAAGCCCGATGAATTATCGGAGGTCACAAAAGTATATTTGAGTTCACTTTACGCTGGTACGCACCGCTCCTTTTACCTAATTTCATTCATTTATAGGTTGACCCGTACAACCCGTGAACGGCCGGTTACGGGTGACCCGTTTACGGGTACACCCGTCCCGTAACCGTCCCGTAAAGAAATCCAATCTATGGCTCTACGGCCGGGACCCGTACCCGTAAAACGGCCCGTGAACCCGTGGGCTACGGGAACGGGTGAGAGCCCTACTCAGTATCCGACGCATTCATCTCGCGCTGGATACGGCCAACCACCCGATAGATAAGGTGTTGCCAATATAGTCATCAGAAGCCCCCTTTCCTTGGGTCTAGAGCACCAAACATGCCCACGGGCGTAACAAATACGCCTGTACCCGTAAGAAAATCTTCCAGATACGGTACGGGGATTTGGGTGCCTTAACCGTCCCGTACCATCCATTACGCCCGTAAATGGATGACCCCTGGTGGACTACTGAAGCTCGTATGCATTATTTTAGCTCGCAACTCTGGCCCATAATTTCGTAAATTTACGGCCCGGGGACGACTTGATATCTTACCTGGGTCTGACAGATTAAAAATCTGGATCATCTCCCGCACGAATGCTTCTGCCTGATCTGAAACTATACTTAGCAAAGGAGTAGGACGAAGCTCCCATAAACGAACACGTTTTATCTCATTGTTAATGTTCGTCATTAATTTCATCTCTTCTGCCCCCCAGGCCAACATATGCAAGAGATGCGAACGAATTCATTGAGATGTCAATATAAAAGCTGTAGCCGAGGCTACGGTAAATCATGATCAGAGATTCCCTCTCTCTCGTCCACTCTGCAGTACAATGGCCTCGTCCCAATCCTCCTCCGGGTGGTATATGGCCTTTTCTTTCCTTTTCAATTTCCCTGGAGAAACCCCGCGTTGTACGAGCAATTCAAAACAATTCCGCTTGTAGTTTTTCACCTGCGACAACTAGTAACTCAGTACACTCTCCATCCCGCACATGGAACTCAAGCACATCGCAATGGCCTCATCGCGGGCTTCATGTTCTTGCAAATATTCGGGGGGCATATGGGCATCCCTCTATGGCGGTCAGAACCCGACTTTATTATTTCTGTATAAAAAGTGGTGTTTTGGCCATAAAAACAGCCGTTTTGGGTGTATAAATATAAATTTGACCAACCTGCACATTATCGGTGGGAGCTGGTTGAAAACCTTTCCACTTCTGTGAGTTGAAAAAAAAAAAAGTTGCCCAAGTTCAAGAAATTTTTACAAAACCATGTTTTGAAAATTATTTCTTGAGGTCCTTGAAACATTTTGTTCAACCCACAAATAAAAAAGTTGGCGTCGAGCCCACATATAATCCAGGGGAAGGCTGTGCTAACCCTAATGATTGCCACGTGCGGGCCGACCTCCGCACATCAAAGCAAGCGGGAAGTTGCCGTAATGCGGCATTACGGGCATTACTAATGCCCGCACTGCTGTCTCTTGTCCTATAAACATGCCATCTCGCGGGAATATGTGCCTGTTCTGCACATCTTAGTCCGCAGGAAACCGACAAGACTCAAGTGAAGGCAACTTGAGGCAAACTCGGCCAAGGCAACTATATTGATGGCACTGCCACTGATCCAATTTGACATGTGGCAAGTTCCGTGCCATCAAGCGCGTGCCCCACACGACGAAAGCAGATGAAAGCCCTGGCCAAAGGGCTTGATACACGGAGAATGACATATGCATGGGTAGCTGTGGTTTGTCGGGGACAGGGGGAGAGGCAACGGAGAGGGGTCTGCTTAGCAATTTGATCACTTTGATGGGATGCCGTGCTGCCGAAAATAATTCCTATATACAAAGAGATTGGCGGGTACGGGAGATCGGCCCGCAGGAGATCGGCCCGCACACGGCAATCATTAGGGTTAGCACAGCTTCCCATGGATTATATGTGGGCTCGACACCAACTTTTTTATTCATGAATTGAACAAAATGTTTCAAGAACCTCGAGAAATAATTTTCGGGACATGGTTTGTAAAAATTTTCTGGAGCTCGGCCAACTTTTTTTTTTCAACTGGCAGAAGTTGAAAAAGTTTTCAACCAGCTCCCACCGATAATGTGCAGGTTGGTCAAATTTATATTTATACACCCAAAACGGCCGTTTTTATGGCTAAAACACCACTTTTTACACAGAAATAATAAAGTCGGGTTCTGACCGCCATATCCCTCTGGTTCTCTTGACGGTCGCATTCTCAAAAGAACGTCCAGCGACATCCCACGCTTATTAATTTTTGTGTAACGTGGCTTATGTATGCTACTGCATTCACACTTCTGTGCGTTCAGGCTGTACACATTTCGATTCAACACCAGTGCTAAGAATCTATAGGCTGTACTCTGGGAAGCAAACCGGCCCAGAACCACCCACCCAGCTTTGCATAATCCAGGCTGCCGTTATATACGGAACCACTGTCATGTGCGTATGAGGTTCACTGTCACTTTCAAGTTTTGGAGCTCATTCAATCCCGCCAGGACTGCAATGGCAGGTCTAGCATTCGTTTTGCACGTAGGTGTCATTTTATACATCGGGGACAGACAGTATTCTCATATTGATGTTTCAGCTCTGGTTCTCGCTGCATCAGGTAAACGGTGCTCCAGACCCGCGAGTGGCAAGATGGCGTTCTATCCTGGTAAAGCGGTTTTAATTTGCAGATCACATCAAATATAAATCTTTTTGTCAGATTTTATCCAGCCCGTACATACTCTTTCTGGTTTTTTCAATCACCATGGCCGTAGTGCGCACTTTCTTTATTCCAGGTGAATTTCACTGAAATGCATTAGTTTGGATCGCTCTATCCAGAAACTGTATCTCGGTCTCGGTATTTCTTCTACTGCAGCATCAACGGAGTCATTGCGTAAGAGCCCAAATCTCATATGGACATTGCAGCATTCATAATTTTTTTTCTTGAGGAATGCGGTGCCTGGAGCCTGCGGAATTATTATGGTTGTGATAGTGATATTCGAAGGTTTGTTCGTTTCCTTTTCGTCGTCCGGCTCATACTTTATTCTACCCCAGTTCTCATCGGCTTTAAGCTTTACCATGGAAGGAAAGCACTCAAATCACAGAATCGAGCTAACCAGAGTGGGCCCCCTATGCACCTCTTTGTGCGTGCTGGAATCTTTAGCGCATACTCATTGTTGGCATTAATGTAAGTTCAAGTCCTGGGTATTCTGGCATGTCAGACCTCTGACAATATTTCAAAATAGCGCATGCATTGCATTCTGGGCCTCCTCAGGAGATGATTTCCCATATTTCATACAGGCATCGCGTGCGCGATTCTCCCGAAACTCTGAAACTTGTCATTGACCCGTGCAACTAGTTCCCACTGCTGCGTTCTTGATCTTTGGCACTCAGTGGGTAAGCCAGAAGTCTGTTCCCTCCATTTACGTATCCAAGACACTTCTACCAAAGGACCTTTTGCGCGCATGGGGAATAACTGCTGCAGTGGCGTTCATTTCTCGTCCATCTTCGCGCTTCTGCTCCTCGAAGGAATCCTTGAAGGCTACGCATGTGGTGGGGAACTCCATAAATCTGACCAGGCAGGATACTAGGGATAGTATTCAGCAAGTCATTCCCGGTGTCCTTCACATCCACATCGAGAAAGATATGCGAGTAGCGGTGTCCATGTGTTAATGGTAGACTCGTAACCAGTCTGCCTACGAATGGCAAAAATATGTGGCGAGCACTTTGCCGTAGGCAGACTGGTACAACTCGGACCAAACAATTGACCTGGGCCCGGAGTTTGAATTTGAGGCGGTGCCGATCATGCCGATCACTGGCCTCCTGCTGCCTTTGCGCACGACGCGTCTTCCTCCCTCCCCTCATCACCGCTGCGCCTCGGATCCGCCCCGAAAACGTTCTGGGACCTCGCCTCCACGTACCCCGCCCCCAAGCCCCCCGTCGGCATCAGCAATCAAGCTCCAAATCGCCCGCCAAGGAGCTCGTGCGCGCGCCGCATCCAGGCCGCTTTCCTCAACCTCGTCGCATTTCGGAGCGTTCTCTTAAGCTCAAGCAAGCCTTCGCCAAGCCTCTACCTCCGATTTCGACGCGCCCCGCGCAGTTCCAGCGAGTCCACCTGCCGCAAGATGATGACCACAGCTCAGGTGCCCAGCGCTCCGACTATGCCGGCCCCTTGCGCTCTTCACTGGTCCTGGGCATTTGACACGATTCCTGAGGAAGTAAAGGTGCTATCAATCATCAAAATCATGAAGGATATGCGAATGTCTCCCATTGACTTTGTCACTCATCTCTTGGTTCCCCAGACAGTGTATCGTGAAAATGCTGAGGGATTCTATCGAAGCTGCGGTCTGGAGAACCTACTGACTCTTGTGTACAAGAACCCACGAGGCGAGACGAAGATAAACGACTGGTATGACAAGCATGTTGGAATCGATCGACTATTACGCACCGTCCAACATGAAATGGACGAACTTAGTGTCGTATTTCGTCGATCCACAGCCGACGTCACTCCTGAGTCGCTGTCAAGTTTTGATTTTGAACAAGACGTTACGGAAGTCTGCCGAGAATATACACCCACGCTCCGCAGAATCCTACTGACTGCAGCTCAAACTCCTCGGGCGGCAAGAGAAAATACTCTAAAAAATCCGGAGCCTGTTGTGCTGTTCATTTCTCGCCTCTGGCCTTTCCAGCTAATTGTTTCATAGCTCATTACAATGATCCAAGCACAACTGGCAAAGACACGGTCCCAGAACAATAACCTTTGCGCCATTCCGTGCAGCCTCTATTTCCTCAGCTCTGGAATGCCTCGAAAAGTTGTGGACACCCTCGCCCATGCCGGGATGAATCTTTCGTACAACGCTGTCAAAGACACACATTCGGCACTGGCTGTGGGTCAAATACGACGAGCTCAACTTGCAGCCAGGAGTGGGCACACCGTCAGCTGGGACAACATTCATGTTTCACTATCTGTCCATGTCGAACAAAGGACACTTGCCCCGCCCAAAGTCCAAACGGGTACGACATCACTCATATACGACCTACGTGGGATCACCGATCAATCTTGTCTCGAATTAAAACCAATTGTCGAACGTCGCGCGACTGCACCGCTTATCACTTTTGCCGCCGATATCAAACCAACGAAATCACAATGCCTCGCAATCCAAGAGCATCTATGCATTTCCATTGTGGAGTTATTAATTCAGCACGAACCCGAGTTCAAATATGCCCAAGATTCCCCCGAGCTGCAGCATTCTCGGTATAGACCGCCTCCCCCCGACCATAAGACAAATGAATATGTACTCCGGACCACGACGAAGGAAGAAGGAAGCACCGACGGAACCACCCAAGTCAACGACAACGTGTATGTGGACCAACTAAAGTTTGACATCCATGACCTCGACAATGTTGCCGTTCCGTCCTACAACGACCAGAAGACTAATGCCTTAATCCGTTCTGCTCAACTCCTCCGCATGGGGGACATGTCTGCGCTACTTCGCCTCGAGCATTACCAACTCGCCCCCGGAGCTTTCCATGTTGAGCTCAACCTCTCTTGGTTACTGCTCCGGATTCATCGAGGGAACGGAGCCGACTTAGGAAGCCTGCAATACTTCATTGGATTGCTCGCCAAAGTCCGTCTGGGATCCGCTCAACCAGATTTCGAGACTTTAGTTTCATTACTGATGCAGGTACTATCGGGAGCAATGCTCCACTACTGGGAAGTCGAGAGTGGGATGTCCATCAAACATTTGGCAAAGTCGAAGCCGACCGCGTCGAAATTGCTGGAAATTGCGGCCTCCATTTTCAACAAATATGCATCTGGCGTATTTGACTCCTCATTGTCACCTCCACCGAACGACAACACCGTCCGTAATCTTCGTTTGATGACCCGAGATCTTCTCATCTTTTATTTCCTACGAACTTCCATATCCTCGGGAGACTTCGGTCGAGTGGAGCTCTTGCTCGGAACTCTCACCATGATGTTCACGGGTGGTGGCAGCAGCAACTATCAAACCGAACTACTGTATTTCCTACAAAACTTGCGCAAGGTCTGGCCGGAGCCTTTCGCGTAAGTGCCCGTTTCTGCCACAAACTTGATTAATATATTCGAACCTAATAGGAATGTCATGCGCGATAATGCGCTCATAACTACCTCTGGCCACGGCTATGTTGGGGTCGATAAGAATGCTGAGTTTAATATAAATTTCCAAAAGGTAATCGTGCAATTTGTGAATCTCACGCCGGTTGCCGTCTTGACAACCTTCACAGAATTATTTTGCCTCGAAAGGGGTCCACGCCTCCTGGGAATTTCTAGCCGATCTCGCGCCCAATGTACCTCTTCTCCGCCGACTGAAGACACAGTTCGGCGAGTTCTTAGGAGCCCCCTGGCAAGGGACGAATCACACGAAGGTCGACTGCTCTGCGCAGATCGACAAGATCAAATGCAAAATGAGGGAGTTAAAACTGCACTTACCGTATGTCGAAGGTCGTCGCATAACGGAAGAAGAGGCAGTGGACGTGGTTGAGACAGGCGCCTTCACACTGCGCAAATCTGGTTTGAAAACGTGGGGGAAAAGTTATACAAAGTGGCTCAATGGCACCTGAGAGTTGTGATTATTATGTATACTACTGTTCCACTCTATAACTTCTGCTTCTTTGTCATGTTCTCCGCAATTCCAGTCACCCGATGATTTGCTGCAGATCGACGGAGTGGCCGCCCGGCGGCGCTGAGGAGTATTTGTGGTTCGGGTTCGGAATCCGGGCTGTTCGCTCGTGACGAGGATGGCGATGAGTGTGTAGTGCGTCCTAGAGCTGTATTTTGATCATCTTCTGTTGGTAACTGCATCTCGTCTGGATTCGAATCTGACTCGGAGTTGCTGGAGTGCTCGGATTCCTCGGAGTCGGAACTCGAACTTGATGAAAGCGGCTGGATGTCGTGGAGTCTGATGATCGTCAGAATATCCAAAGCATACTGCGAATGCCAGTCAGCCGTTTCTCCGAGAAAATCCGTGATTTCTGAGGGAGTTTTAAACGCCGCAGGGCGCTCGCGCGCTAGTAAGGTTATGGATGTCTCATCCAATATGTATGGGGGAGGGAAATTCTTTGCAACAGGGTCTTTGATGTGCACGGAAGTTCGCCATTCCAGCAGCGAGTCAGTGATATCTTGATGCTGAGCCACCGGGCGATATTTTTTGCGAGTTCTCTTGGGTGGTGGTTCATTGTTGGAGTCTCCACCCTCAGTAGATAGGGGGCCGATCAGATAGTTCGAGAGATCGAAGTTTGGGTCATCGTTGTCGCAGCAGAATGCACCAGAGAAATGCAGTGCTAGACGAGGCGTATCGGAGATGTTCTGCACAATATTGATAACATCTCTGACTGACCTCTAGGTGTTGCGTCGTTGTTATGTTTTGCAAGGATGCGGTGCCGACATGCTGTTGAGTTTGCATACAAGACGACTTCGGAATCTGTTCGCTCCTCCTTGGCGTCTGGCTCGTGGTCCGCGTCAGTTTGCGCTAGATTATCGTACGCCCATCGTTCGGCAATCATCAGCACGAGGCATTCTCGTCCATCGCGTCCGCCTCTTCCACCTCGCTGATCTACATCAAAGAGAGTTTTAGGCACACCAAACAGCGCGATTAGGCTAATGTCTGGTACGTCGAAGCCCTGGAAGAATAATGAGAAGCGCAGGGGGCTAAAGTAGGCGGGACTGACATTGGATGCAGAGTCCGTGGCGATGAGACATCTCACATCGCCGTCAGGCTGTTTGAAACTATTGGCAATATGCTCAAGGTACGGTTTTGACATCCCAGAGTGATAATGGCGGAATAGTTCCTTTTTGGCGAGTGGACTGGGCAACTTAGCATTCAAATAGCGTGCAAGTGCTGCCGCTTTATGTTTGTGGTCGAAGAAGACCATAGACTTGGGAAGAACGAAATTGGGCGGATAGGGAGACGGGATAAGAAAGTCCAAATTGGCGAAATTGTTTATGGAATTGATCATTGGGGTGACGGCGTGAATAAGGTTTGGCCGATTCGTTGTCAGTTCAACTTTGATGGTCTTTGCCGGGTCCATACGTAGAGTTTTGGTGAGAATGTCCATGATGGAGCGCGGCATTGAGGCCGAAAATGCCGTGCAAGGTGTGGTAGCAGGCAGGTGAATACGGACGCGCTCGCCAAGATCTGAGAATGCTGGTCGGAAGACCGCTTCTTTGCCTTTGGCTTGTCCAGCCGTCTTAATGAAGTGCGCCTCATCTATCTGGAGCAATTCTATGCGCTTGGCCCATTTGACGTCATGAAGCAACTTCGCAAAGTGTGGAATATGTCCCTAGAATGGCCCGCACTGTTCCGGTGAGACTGAGTAGTGACGAAAGACGGTGTGATTTTTTATGGACTGTGTACATGTTCAATGCACTAGGGATGTGATTTTAGACGCATCCACTCACTTTCCAGAGAGCAGGGTCATTGGGTGTGTAACAATTGATCGCTATAGAAGGGATTCCATACTTGTTGAATTCGGCGACCTGGATCCCACAGTCAGAAGTGAACTAATACGTGAGGCATCTCGTACATGATTGTCTTGTATTAAACGAAGGGGCGAGATTGTAACGACAATAGAATTCTTGGCCATGGAAAGAACAGGAAGGATCATAGCGAGCGTCTTGCCTGATCCGGTTCCAGAGCGAACAAGTAAGTCCTTGCCAGCCTTGACAGCCAGATATGCTCGTAATTGAAGCTCGCGGGGGAGTTTGGTTCCTTTTGATGCAAAATCTAGGTAAAGGAAAGCATCAAGGACTTGGTGGCGTTCGACTGGGCTCAGGCCAGCCATGAAGGCGGGTGGGAGAGCCTTAAAAGCATTGACGGCGGATTCAGACATAGGAAGGTGGATATTATGGAGGAAGGGATCCATTGCACACAACACTTAAATCAGGAGGTGTATGGTATGGTTTTCGGAGAACAAGAGTGAGGAGATCACGGATGAAGAAAGCGGTAGACACTTGTTGGGGATTGCTCGACGCGGGCCTGCGGCAGCTGGAACTGCGCGGGGCGCGTCGAAATCGGAGGTAGAGGCTTGGCGAAGGCTTGCTTGAGCTTAAGAGAACGCTCCGAAACGCGACGAGGTTGAGGAAAGCGGCCTGGATGCGGCGCGTGCACGAGCTCCTTGGCGGGCGATTTGGGGCTTGATTGCTGATGCCGACGGGGGGCTTGGGGGCGGGGTACGTGGAAGCGAGGTCCCAGAACGTTTTCGGGGCGGATCCGAGGTGCAGCGGTGATGAGGGGAGGGAGGAAGACGCGTCGTGCGCAAAGGCAGCAGGAGGCCAGTGATCGGCATGATCGGCACCGCCTCAAATTCAAACTCCGGGCCCAGGTCAATTGTTTGGTCCGAGTTGTACCAGTCTGCCTACGGCAAAGTGCTCGCCACATATTTTTGCCATTCGTAGGCAGACTGGTTACGAGTCTATGTTAATGGTGTCTAGTCCCGATTTTTTTGTACCTTCCACTGCAACCCAGCTGAAATTTTGCGACCATCGTAGACCGAAAGCTTTTAAGACCTGATAAGAGAGAGGGAGAATTGCCCTAAATTATCTCTGGTACCAGGCACATGCCGACAGAGGACTATGGACCTGGACAGGCTGAGAAAATTATACTTCGTACTCACTGTCAGAATATGTAACAATTTGTACTTCAATCTAGCGCCTGCATTACTCCTCATCCGAAGCTCCAGAGCCAGAGCACATCTGAGATAGGGACGACTGACACTCGAATTCTGGTCAAGAGTGGGCAATGTATTTGGAATTGATTTGAAGGAGATTTACTGTCCTTGAACACCATTCCACTGAGTTCCTTGCGTGAGTTGAGTACCAGGCGCATGAAAACAGAAGATTGGACCTGGACAGGCCGAGAAAATAGCCTAACGCAACTCAGCCTGGAGATAGGGGCAGACTTTCAAAAGCGGCAATAACTACATCAGCGTCACTTGACGACCCGGGCGGTTCGTTCCGAACCTCTACATACCTTGCCTTGGACCACTTCAAAGTCAGCGGGAAGTAGAGCCCGATGTACACATCCTCTTGATTCTCCTACAATTTACTCAAACAGATTAGTTTCCCACAAAACTGCCCTGTCCTTCAAAGTCCATAGCCAGACTACGCGGTCATTCACATCTCATCCAACGCATTCGTCGCCAATGCCTTCTCCTTTACCACAAGAGCTCATCGACAAAGTCATCGGTGGCATTCAGGACGACATCGAAGGCCTCAGAGCATGTTCATATGCCTCCTCCTCCTTTCTAAGCTCCAGCCAGCAACGTATCTTCGCACACGTCACAATACTCCCTCCGTTTTCCGATAGTAAAGGCCCCTCTCCTTGTCAAAAATTTCACGACCTCTTGGTGTCTTCTCCGCACCTGGCACCCTACGTTAAAAGCCTCGACATAGTAGAGGGCCGCAGCAAGATGAAGCTTTTTCCATCTCTTTTTCCATCTGAATCTCGGAGGCCGGAAACGGAATGGCTATTCAAAGGGCGCAATCCGCTAGCCCTTATCCTACCTCTATTAAATTTGCAGCACATTTCGATAACTGTGTCTGCCCCAACTAGGTTCGAGACGCAGTCCAGGCCGAGACAGAGTCTCTTCCGTATCGAAGAACTATCCATGGAAATGAAGATCTCCCTCCTCGATGTCTTTCGATCTTCGACCCTCACTTCGCTTAACCTTGGAAGGATTGCATTAACCCCATTCGATTTCTATTTCGTGTTGGACAATTGCAGCGGTTTGAAAGAACTCTCTGCATCCGATTTCACAGTCCAAACATTTCCCGAGCAAAAGGAAATACCCGCCCTCGAGGTCGCACCAACAGAACTAGACTCATTAACCGTGCAAGGAAATATGGACTCGTTGTTCTTGGAACATCTTCTAGCACCACGGTCCCCGTTGAAAGTCACTCGTCTTCGCGAGCTAACTTTGGTTGGTGTTGACAACGACGAGTACCTGGAGGATCTTATCGAGCGGACGAGGCGGACGCTCCATCATCTGAGCCTCCAATATTGTGAGCAATGGGTTGATATCCCGCTGTCATGTTTCTCACCGACGCGACAATGCCTTACTAGGTGAGGATTTGCGCCTGAAGCAGTTTGAAAATCTATGTTCCATCTGGATAGCCTCGCCCGACCCGACAGACTGGAAGCATGCATTTGAAAAGTGCACTCACCGGCTTGAAAAAATTACCCTGGAGTCGACGTTGGAGGATCTCAAAACTCTCTCTAGCCTCGACTGGACAACGCTTGACACGGTCCTTACGGGTCCTGAATTGCTGAATGTGCGTGAAGTGTCCTTCATGGCGCGACCGACGTTTCAGCGGTTCGGGCCAACGTTTCAAGAGGTGGAGCACCGTGATTCTTTCTCCCAAATCGCAGCAGATGCGAGGAAGCATCTCAGTGCAACGGATGCGAAAACTATTCTGAGTTTCGACTTAAAATTGGGTCGGTGCAAAGTTTTTGAGTCATGGGTGTACGCTGACCTTATCTTTAAGAGTTTCCCCTGAGCTGAATGGACTCGAGGAATTCCTCTGTTATGAGTACAATGGAGTTCGATCCCAATTTTCACCGGCGCGAGTATAATCGACCGGCCACTGATAGGTCTTGGAAACACTTGAATCCAAAAACTGCGATTTTACATATATAAACATCGACCCTTCCATAGGATTAGTACAAAATGTCCTACGTTGCATAGATCAAGAAAACTATCAGCCTCCGAGTCAAAGTTTTGTTGCGGTGAAAAGTGAAGAATATCTGAATTCTATCAGGGTATCAACGACGGAGAGCATTCGAAACATATGCTCAGTGGGAAATGGAAGTGTGGTAGTTGGCGAGGTCATCATATCTGTGATGCAATGTAGTTTGCACCTGAGAGAAACTGGATAAAAATGTACCAGTGATGCCAAACACGATTAGACTTCTTAACTCCTTGAGAACTGCGCCCGAAATGGGGAATGTCGACGGAAAGTAATCAACATGTCGCCTGCAAATCATTGAACTTCTGACATTATGAAACGTATGAGGGAATTGTACCAATATTCGATTTCCAACCCCAGTTCTAGGAAGTGAATATATCAGATAGAAATCTGCACTCCTGGCGGACAGGTACTTGCTGACATCTGTGGCTGTAGTTATGCCCGGCATTGCCCTCCAGGCCTTCAGCTGACTCATATGAAAATCGTCGATCCAGAAAACGAGACGTTCGGCGTGATCCACAAAATAATACGCGCACTCTAAATGAGGCGTATCATATGTGAGAATGTCGAGAACCAGCGACTGTGAAATAACCAATCAAAGGAACCAACATGTTGACTCGGTCGATGACAGTCTCGGGTCCAGTTCTCACCCTGAGAACAACTTGTCGTCGGTGTTGGCTTGTCTCAGTTCGAAGCCGAGGACCAACTCAGCCGTACCACTCGGCAGACTGGCGAGACACGCATGTACAGTATGTAGTTCTGCCAGCGATAAGTATCATGTTTGAGAAGACATGAGGGACAGACCACATGATGGCAAGGAGAAGATATCGAATGAGTATAGCCTTCCGCCGCCGTACCTGGAGTGAGCGGATTACGATTCGGGCAGTGTGTCGTGCATGTCTCTCCAATGATCTGCAGTATCGTTCCCCGTAACCACCTGGGACCATCGTCATGCTGGCCCGGACGCCAATCTGAGTTCCTTTCTTCAGTCCAGAGCAGAGACCAGTTCTTTTTTTTTTTGACTCCAATAGATGCTACCGCGACAGCCTGAGGCATAAGGTCTTGGAAAAGGCGGCTGAATCAACAGCGACGAGGGTATGAAAGGAATGAATTGAACAAGTTCTGACCAGAGCTCGGGTGGGTTGGCAGTTGGTTGGCAAAACAGCTTGCCAGTGAAATGCAACTTGTTCTTCGGAGTCCGAGTACTTAGACACGTCGGTGATGCCAGTCAGAGTGGACGATTCTGTCAAATTCCGAGATCGATTCTGAACTTCAAGTACCAAGAATCGACTCGGACGAGAGCCGTTCATTTTGAAGAACCGACGAGAATCCTTGAGAATCAGTGTTCCCCTTCCTCCGGAGGATCGGCCGGAATAGACGCCAAAATGGGTCGGTCAAAGTTCGTTCAATTATCGCCCGATTCAAAAACAGAATCGTTTCCACCCCAACTTTCCAAAATCCGTCGAGTCTCGAGACTCGACGCGGAAATGGCTTCCCCTCATGAGACCGACGCATACGGACCGTAAAGCTGCGAGTTGACCAAAGACTCCATTATTATTTGGACAACCCAAAGAAAAAGAAAAAAAAAGAGGGTCCACCAAGGCCCGGGTCCGTGTTGAAAGGATGATTATCACTGTTGCTCAGGGTTCACACCACGACCCCCGCGTTGCCATGAGCATTGCCGCCACTCGGACCTACCAGTACTCCATTCCTCCTCTATTTCCAGAAGGCATAGGCAGACATGATGTCCTGTAGGTGCCATAATCAATCTGGGGCAAGAATTTGCTCAATGCGCGCTCGACTCACCCGTCGCGTACCGAAGGCAAGAGCTGCCAAGAAAGGCACTTGCGTCAGATGTTTACATCAGCGGCACTCAGTCGACACTTTATTCATGCTTGCCTGTGACCAAAAAAATGGTCCAGATAGCTCCAGACAAATTGTTCGGCAAAATTACAGCTCCAAGCCTGGACAATGTGCGTTAAGAAGACTCTCAAAAGAAAGAATTGAATAAAAACTTGCACTGCCGCAAAGAGTGAACACCCCGAACCGAACCATGACCGCCAGGTGGAGCTCATTGTTGGTACGCCTGATGGACCGAACAGCCGACCAGTTGCGACAGAGCATCACAATGACCCAAACTGATAAATAGTATGTCGCTGTTGGCAACGCCCAAGAATTGAGGAACTAACCTTCCATGCAGAGCGTGAGGGCCAGTGAGATTACCGTTAGGACCGCAGAGATCCTGACTCTGACGAACGTTTCTAATCAGTCGACGAGACTCGAAGAAGTCAAGAAAACACGATTCACTGGGGTCCTTTGGTGTCACTCTCGCAGAACATATGCGTTGAGTCAAAGTGCACACCTCGATTGCCATTGACGAGCTGGGATAGTTTCTGAGGAAGCTGGGAACTCGTCGGTAAGACGACGTACCACGATGGCTTCGAAAAACACACAAGCGAAGATTATTGAGGGTATGATAATTAGCTACAAAAAAAAAATGGTTGAGTGTGAGTCGAATGTTAGCCATGCCGATAACCTACACTCGACATGAAGAATTTGTTCCTCTTTTTATTGAAGAGTACAGTCCGCAACCCGAGGGTCATCTGTGACTGTTGAAAACAAAGCCGAAGAGGACTTAAAAACTCACGTCAGTGATAAAGCACAGAACGGCTGTAGTGCATCTGGCGAAATAATGAGCTAAACTTGGGAGAGGGTTACAGTGCATACGCTGGAGGCCCTGGAAGAAGGCATTTTTTCATTTTCTTTAACATATCGGAATGAGATGGACATACCCGCATAAATGAATCCCGCCTGAAGAATACAGAGACCGATGGGAGGTGGATCCTCCCCATGGAATTGAGAGCCGACGTTGAGGAGATAAAACAAAGGAAATATCATGGTCGCAATCATGCTATGCCAGGCTTTGCTTCTGTGGACGTTTGGACAAATTGCCGCCGGGGCCAAAGTTAGTGCAAGAGAGATACTGGCGACTATGGCCATTGCGTCGAAAACGATAATGGGACCGGGATACACAGCAGACCCCACGTCACCTATGTTTATGTCAGCATCCGAAATGGGGGAAACGACGAACTCGCACTTGCCTCCACCGGAGAAGATTCCAGACATAACGAATGTGAGCGATGGAAAAAAAAATCTAATCAATTAGAGAGAGGGTGAAGGTGTAAACCGGCCTTCACCGCAGGTGAGGGGCGAAGAAGAGAGCAGTGGGAACGACTTCCGGCCAAACGCCGTTTTGTCGTCAGCACTTCTGGGCTGGTCAATCTTCCACTGATCAGCTCCGAGTGCCGTGATCGTGAGTTGGCTTGGGTGGACTGCTAAGTATGTCTCAAAATTCCCGGGATCTCCTCAAGCGCCTTGTCGCCCCGTGTACTGCATTTGGAGGGCGTCGTCATATTCATACCGTTTTCGAAAATCTCGATGGATTCGAAACCTCCCCCGGAATCCAAGAGGACGATCCTCGTCAACAAGCGTGCCAGAATGAGCTGCAGGCGCTTTACATCCATTCAAATTGAGTTCGACGAAGATAGATGAAGAAGGCTGACAGAACGAGGGAAGCAGTTAGTCACGGGTCAACTTGCCGTTGCAAAGGTGAGGATTTATCATGCGGATATATCTGGGGCGAAGAGGGCGCGCTATCAAGTCGATCACGACGATGAACAATAGCACCTATTCTTGCTCGTCTGAATTGCGAGCTTAGCACCGTCGTAACACTCGGCACCCTGGTATAATATACGCCGACTATACATTCCGATAAGTATTAGATTTCGAGCAGACACGAAGGACAAACCACATGGTAAGGGGAAGATATTGAGTGAATATCCTCTGGTCGTCCTGATCATAGATCAGATAATGCACTTCCATCCAAATGATCTGCGATATCGTTGCTTGTAACGACCTGGGACCATTGCCATGCCGCCACAGACGGTTGATTTCTTCAGCTGAAAGCAGAGATCAATTTTCTACTCTGATATAGCGCAGAGCCTGAGGTCTTGGGAAATGGTGGTTGAGCCAAGGCAAAGACGGCGGCGGCGAAGGTTATAAAAACATCGAACAGAACTAAAATTTCCTCGGGACCACGCTCATAACGAGTGGACGCCGCTGGACGGTTGGCAATGTAACTTGAACCTGTTCTCCGTCCGAGATTCTGGCAGAGACGTTGAAGGACTGCGATTACAAGAGGAAATATTTCGGCAGAAACAGACTGCCAAATGCTCCCTACGTCGAGCGATGCGGGGCGCCTGGAATGTTGGATTGGAATGAGGAGGATGCAGTTTGCATCTATTTGCCAACGACCTCCGCCCACGTTTCACACTTAGCAGATGCTCCCAATACCGTCACGGACGTGGCCAGCACAAACCCATGGGCGACGATATTGAACTGACTCGCATAGAGGCCAACGTTGCGGGCTCGGCGGCTCCCGATTTCCCCCGCCAAAATGGCTCAAAATTCCACGAAAATAGCACCAAAATCCACGAATACGGCCCTTCGCACAACGAGGAGTCGGATTCGGACGAGGAGGATCTTATAATGGACGAGGGGAGCCGGGCGCTGCTGTCACCTCGGTCCCCCGGAGGACGGCAGAAAGAGGCGATGGTCCCTGCCAAATTGTGGCCACAAATCCAGGGCATCGTCATTGAGGTGGGAATAAAAATGCCGTTTGACAGAAAGTATGCTGAACGTACTATGCCTTTTAGAGCGCGCCGACGCTGCTGTTCACGACGGTCGGTCTGCTGTTCACCGGTGAACTCCTGGACCATGTTTCCGTAAGTCTTTTTATAGGAACGCGTCCGGGGACTCATAATTTCCCCAGCGCTGGCGCGCGATGCGCGAGGTCGACCAGCTCATTATGATTATACCCGTCATACTTAACCTAAAAGGCAATCTCGAGATGAACCTCTCAGCGCGGCTTGGCACTGCGGCCAACGTCGGCGAGCTCGACGACCCGCCGACCCGCCGGTCGATTGTTGTGGGCAACCTCGCACTGCTGCAGGTGCAGGCGACGGTGGTTTCGTTCGTCGCGGCGGGCGTGTCGCTGGTGCTTGGGCTGGTCGTCCCGCGGATACACCCCGAGCAGGAGACGCTCGTCATCCCTCGGCGCCCCCGACCGACACTCCCGCTCCCGAGCGAAGGCCCGCGGAAATCTGGATTCCCTACGTTAGTCCTACTCGCATCTGCTGTGGCGTATGATTTATATTTGCATGCAGTTTTATTATGGTCGCTTCGACCGCTATGACCGCCGCCTGTCTCTCGAGTCTGCTCCTCGGATCTTTCATGTGCGGCCTAGTTGTCCTTTGCAGACGCTTTGGACGCGATCCAGGTACATAATTTCCTCCTTTTTCAAAAAAAAAAATAGTGGAAGACTCGGACTAACGCCGCCCCCAAGATAACATCGCGCCGCCCATCGCCTCTTGCCTCGGCGACCTCGTCACCCTCATTCTTCTTGGCCTCGTCTCCTCCGTCCTCGTCATCTTCCTACGCACGCCGATCCCATTCACCCTCGCCATCCTCGTAGTCCTCTCCGCGCTCTCCTGCGGCATGTTCACGCGGCGCAACCCGCACGTTGCGCCGCTCCTAACCCAGGGCTGGGCCCCACTCTTCGGTGCGATGGTCATCAGCAGTGGCACCGGCATCGTGCTCGACCTGTTCGTGAGCCGCTACGACGGCTTCGCGCTCCTCGCGGTCGTCATCAGCGGGCTCCCCGGCGCCGTCGGCGCGATCTTCGCGTCCCGGCTCTCCACACGGCTGCACGCCGCCGCGCTCGCCCTCGCGCCGCCCGTCACCTCGGGTATGGCGGAGCCGTCCCCGCGGCTGGTGATGATTACGCTGCTGATCGTCACGCTCCCGGTGGAGGTCATCTTCCTGTCCATCCTCGCCGGCCTCGGCTGGCTGCACCTCCCGCTTGCGTTCGTCGCGCTCTCCGTCGTCTTCTTCTGCATTGCTGTCAGTCTACTTTCCTCTCCTACTCGCATATGAATTCTGTACTGACTCCGCCTAGGTGTCCTCGTCCCTGCTGATCGCGCGCTGGCTGACGAACATGCTATGGAAGCGCAACCTCGATCCGGACATGTATGCGCTGCCGATCCACTCGGCGCTCATGGACCTTATCGGGCAGTTGCTGCTCGTGCTGTGTTTTGAGATTGTGTCGCTGTTTGGGGCGAGGGTGAAGGTCAAGACCTAGAGGACCGATATATATCCGTATTGTATCACAGCACTTATTTATCACTGCAGTTGTACTTGTGCACATAGATTCGCATCCTCCATACACCGTCGATACAGAACAATGTCTTGCATATTTTATCGCATTTCCTTTTCTGCGTTGCATTGCTGGCTGGGTGGCATGGCACTGCCACGCTGAGGTAATGATGCGTGATCACAAACTTGTTCTCAGCCTTGATTGGGCGAGCGCGCTTTCGGCTTTGCCGCTTCAGCGGCCCTCTACACCCCTCCGGACACCCATAACCTCTCTCCCGGGGCCCATATCTACCCCCACCACCCGTCCCGCCGTTTGGAAGCGCGCGGAAGGTCTCCCTTTTGCGAAAAAGCGTGCACGAGACTATACCGTTCTGTGGCCCTCCCCCCGGCCTACAGTGCGCTCATATTCGGATTCTGGGCCCATATTTACCATATTTACCGCTAGAAAGGTCACGGACACTTGGTGGACGCGAAAGCGGGACATTTGGTGAAAATGTCGTCCCGGCTGCTGCCGTTCAGCAGACCCCAGTCCCCGATACGTTCCGTCATATTCAAGGGCCCCCCGGATGCCGTGCCTGCGACGGAGGAGCTCGAGTCGCTCCACGAGGAACTGAAGCAGTTAAAGCTCAAGACGCTTGAGCGCGCGAGGAAGGCCGGCGAGGACCTGAAGACGATCGAGGAGTCGATGCGCAGGATGAAGGAGCGCGAGAAGGGAAAGGCAAAGCAGATTGAAAAGGTCAAAAGGGAACGCGACTGTGCGTATTTCATTTTTTGGGGCGACGCGTTTCCGACATATCTGATCATGTGTTTCACTTTCCGCGCCTATCTTTCTTTTCTCTTTCCACCATCTCGCATTGCCTTTGCAATTGCATGCCTTGTCTACCGTTTCCCCGGCATACCACCACTTTTCCTGGTCGGCATCGGTATTCGTGCAGTCACCCCTCTCCCCGATGCGGAGGATCTTAAGCTGGTCATCAAGCCCCGCCTCTCGTCACAGCCAACATCGTCTATGCCCCCGTCGTCCGCAAGATCTTCCCTAGATCCACGCAGGTTAGACCTGAAACTTTCGATCTTGATGGTGTCTCACATGACGTGTTGTTGTCTACTTATAGTGAGGAATCAAAGAAGAAGAAAAAGAAACGGAAACGAGAAGACGAAAGCGATCATGAACAAGGTTTCTTTCCTTTATGATCTCATCTTCGTCCGCTAAAGAATCCTAAGACGCGCAAAGGCCTTGCAAAGCAACGCCGCCGGCCCCTCACACGCATCCGCCAAAGGCACAGAAATCCACCCCATCCACCTCGCAACCTGCTTCCAAGGTCTGACCATGACCATCCTAACTCGTTCTGCTGCTGAATCTTCCAAGTCTGGTGCCGATTTTTCCATACCGCCCGCCGTGTCACTCCTCCCCATGCGGCCGCCGATACAGCCACCCCCGACCCCAGGCCCCAGCAGGCCCACGGAAGTCACGGAGGACTTCAGCAAGTCCAAGCAGCCGACGCAGACGCCCGTGTCAACATTCTACACGTCCATCGAGCCGTACATCCGGCCAATCCGCGAGGAGGACGTCGGGTTCCTGGAGCACACGGGCGACGAGGTCGAGCCGTACGTGATGCCCAAGCTCGGGCGGCACTACCTCGACGTCTGGGCGGAGCAGGACGCCGCGATGCTCGGGGCGGCGCTCCCCGCGGGCGCGGGCCAGATGCGCGACGCGCCGCCGGATGCGTTCGCGCCGCCCGCGCCCAAATGGGACCCGTCGACGCTCGGGGAGGCGGACCTGACGACCGAGGCGCGCGGGCACGGCCCGCTGACGGAGCGTGTGCTCAGCGCGCTACTCCCGATGACGGATGCCACCGTGTGGAAGGGCGTCAAGGCGGCGGAGGACGCGATGGAGGGGCGCCCCGGCGGGAGTGCCGCGGCTGCCGCGCGCAAGGAGAAGATGAACGTGTCGGACCTCGAAGCGCGCATCCGGGATACGATGCGGTATCATGGCCTGCTGGAGCTGCCGGTGCGTAATGCGTTGCTGCGGTTGTCGCTTGTGTCTGATATCATTCGGTGGCGCAGCCGGACTATTCGGAAAAGGTCGATGACCCGATTGCCACCGCGCTGCGGCACGCGCAGCGCGAGCTGCGCACGGTCGTCGCGACGAACAAGGCGCGCAAGGCCCGCCTCGCGACGATCGCGCGCGATCGGCTGGGGTACCAAGAGTACCTCGAGCTGCGCGACTCGATCGACCGCAACATCGCCAACACGTTCACGAAGCTGCAGAAGAAGGACGGGCCGAAGGTGTCGAAGAAGAAGAAGAAGCTGGGCGACGCGAGCGCGGCGGGGACGCCCGTGCCGGGCGAGGGGAGCGCGGGGCCGCCGCCGCCGCCGCCGTGCCCCGCGGCGCTCGGGCTGGGGCCAGACGACGACAACCGGCTGGTGGTGTCGGAGCAGCTGCGGCAGCTCGTGGAGACGCGCCGGCAGTGGGTGGATGCCGTCGGGGGCGTGTTCGAGCAGAAGCAGCGCGAGCGCCCCGGGTCGATGTGGGGCTTCCCCGAGACGAGCGTGTACGAGGGAGTGGATGAGGAGGTGCAGGGGCTGCTGCTTGCGCAGCCCGACCCCGACTTTGAACGGCGGAGTAAGGGCAAGGGCAAGGAGCGGGGAGACGCCATGGATGTGGGATGAGCCCAGCCGGTTTTCTGTTCCTTTCTGGTTCACGCATGTGTATAACCGTTTTGCACTGCATTAATGTCATCGTGCCCGTTTTCATTCAGTCTCAACAATGTATACTTATTAGCAGGATGTATTTAACACTAGTGGATGATGCTACGACGCCGTCTTAGCTTTTTTCGGTTTCTTGGGTGACTCGCCGTCGTCTACCTCGCCCTTGCGCTTCTTCCCCTTCGACTTTTTCTCGCCCTTGACCTTCGCGGGTGTCTCTGGGACGAGGACTTCCCCGTCGACCTCCATCGCCGCCGGGGCACCAGCACGGTCGTCGCCCTCCGCAGTGCCCACCGTCGAGCCGTAGGGCATGAATTTATGCGTGAGTAATTCGATTGGGTGCTTTTCCCGGGGCGGGTTTTTATACACGGGCCGCGCATTCGGGGAATCTGCAATTGAAGGATCGGGCGTCGGCTTGACTGCCTGTGCAGCCATAACGATGGTCCGTGCAATGGGTGTCGGTGCTGCGAAGAGCGAATGAATTATTAGGGCTTGTTCCACACTGTAAGATGAAGAAAAAGGCATACCAGCGTACAGCTTCCCCTTCTTGCTCTTCCGCGGCAGCAGACACGAGAGGCCCTTGACCTCCTCGCCGCCGATGGGCAGCTCAGCCGGCTCGTCGTCGCCCACGGACCAGATATCGTACGCGACGTGCTTGCGCTGCAGCATCCCCAGTTTCGCGCTCTTCTTGTTGTCCCGCTTCGCCGCCGCCGGGATCTCCAGCTGCGACGTCTCGAGGTACTTCGGCTTCACCTGCATGCACATGGCCCTTTTAACTGCAAGGTTCAATAGACGAAGAGAATTGCACGCACGCCTTCGGGGATGCGCACGAGCCAGAGCTCGAGGTCGGGGTTGCCGCTGAGCGCGTCCCAGTCAAAGTCGCCCACGTCCGCAGACGTCTCGAGCCGCGTAGACTTGTGCGGGGGCGTGTACGCCCAGTGCGGGTCGTCGCCCTCGTCCCTCGCTTTTGTTGTTTGGCTCGTGCTCTTTGCCTGCATGGCGGCTTTGGACTTGCCCTTTTTTGCGGAGCGGAGTTCGGGCTCGGGAGAGGCGGAACCTGAGGAGGAGGAGGAGGACGCGGAGGACGAGCCGGAGGCCATGGCGAATTGTTTTGGAGAAGAAGGAAAGGAATGCGCAAATTTGGCGAGAACAAATAACCGCTTCCGGATTATTTAGGAAATTTTCGTTTCGGCTCAATTTACGCTACGAACAAATTGCAGAAAGAGAAGTAGTGATACATCGCGTACAGACATCTATACATACATTTGGAACAACTCGAACTTCAGAGGCAAGGGCAGAACGACACAACGATACACTAAGCAGGCGACTCGCTGCGGGGCGACAGATTCAGCGGGCTGATGGGGAACGGGCTGCGCGGCTCGCTCATGGGGTACTCGGACGGGGACTCGCTGCGCGACGGGATGTCCGGGTGCCGCCCCATCGAGCCCTCCGACGAGCACGAGCGCCGTGGCGAGCGGCCGCGCGCCGCCATCTCGCGCAGCTCGTTGTCCAGGTTGCGGCTGACCTCCGAGGACGAGTCTGACTCGGACGCGCGGTTGTGCAGCTCGATCCTCTTCCGCGTCAGCCGGAAGGCGTCGCCGTCGTCCATGACGGTCGGCTGGCGAATCGGCGGGCCCGGCGCGGGGAGTGTTACGGGCATGCCAGTGCATGCGAACATCATGCGGCTCGCGACATCGTGTTTGTCTGTGACTAGGAAACGTCAATATTGTTGTTGGTGGCCGCTTCGAGGGGGGCTCACTGATGTGCGCCGTTTCGACAGCGTTGCCTCTGGCAGCGCTCGCCGATTCGGGGCGCCTGAGGAGTACGAAAAGCATCGTGCAAGAGTAGATCCGGGCTTGGATGAAAGCGAATGTGATCCAAACTGCCGAGGCAACGATGAGTAAAATGGACAGAAGGACGGTATATGCACCTACTCATTTTATGGCGGATGCTCCCGAATGACAACGCAATGCCGACAATGGTCACAGCTGTCGTTACAGTCCCTGTTTCGATGAACAGGGAAGCGATCCTGTAAATAAAACTATCCGCCCATCAGAGGACGCCGAACGCGGGGAAGGTGGGGCAAGCATACTTCGACCCGGAGACTGGGGCCGCATTTCTCTTGCAGCGCTGCCACAGCAGTAGCAGAGATACCAAGAGGGTGCCCGCGGCGGACGCGAGGAGGGCGAAACTGAGGGGGGCAATGTCAGCTGGGCAACCAACAAGTAGTGGAGTAGGACTGACAACAAAAATACATCGCGCAGCATACTCTTCGTGGTCGGCGACAAGGCCATCAGAACGCCGCTTCCAAAGATCCCGGTGACCTAGACATTCCGCGTCAGTTCAGCAGGCCCACCGAAGAACATGGACACCGACCGCGCCGAGGAGAACAACGAGCAGCAAAGCGAAAACAGCATGATGCTTTGTCCTGTGGCGAGTAGTCAAGTGAGTACCGGCGAATCGCCATAGCCATGTGGACATACATTTGCCAGTAGTGGCATATCATGAAGAACTGAGATACAGCGGTGACGGCGCCCGCCGTGAAGACGATGACAGTGAGGGTCCAGTGCTGGTTCTCCAGTGGTTCGACTTTGCCCTGTCAAATTTCGTACGTCAGCTTGCGGACACACGAGGGGGAAGTGCAATGACCAACCCAACTGGTGACGAGGTACAGATACGTCGCGGCGCAGCAGGCTACGGTCCCGACCAGATCCGCGACGAGGTTCTGCGCGACGCCGAGCTTGATGAAAGCACTATCGTAGCGCTGCGCCTTGCTCCGGAAGTACCGGATCGCCGCGAGCGCCTCGAGGGTGAACAATACCATGTTGAGCCAGCTGCCAATGGCGAGCGGGCTGGAGTCAAGACTCATGTTAGCCTATATGCGCCTCTTGTGTGATGAGAAGAAACGTACGCAAGCCTGTCCGGGGCCAAGAAGGGCGAGGGGTCGCTGGACATGGCGGCGAAAGGGGAGGGTAGGAAGAGACAGAAGGCTGTGGGCAGAAATATAAAGTGGAGCAGGTCTCAGTCGGATCTGAATCCGCGCATCGTTCCGCGGGTTCAGTTCGGGTTCAGGGTGGAGCAAGGCCAGACACTGGGGCCGTTGAAATACCCAGGGGCCATAGAACGGTTGCGGGACTTTTGAAGGAGAAGATATGGCCAAACGAAGTCGCTCAAGAGCGCACAAGTTTCTCGCCTTGCTTGAGCTTGAAGTTGGGAAGCTTATGAACCTTGTTTCGAAACCGGTTTCGAGCCAGCCCACACAGCAGTCCAGCAAAGGAGTAAGCCGGCCATAAATAAGCCGATAGCACAAGGACTCGGAGAGCTCAACTTTTCGACAAGATGAACCGAAACCAGGCGTGTCACGCAAGTGTCAAAAAATGTGACCCGGTTATCCCAAACGCTCCAAAAAATAAGATAGCGCCTCCTCCAATCTCCTCTCCTCAGATTCGAGTCGGAGCACGATCCTGCACGATCTTAACAGCCTCGCTTTTCTATGAATAAAATGCCTTCGATGTCTTGGTTGAGTCCGTCCTGTGCTCCCCCCGTTTCCAGGCCTTTTCTCCCCTGCTCGTTTCTCGACACGCGGATTCAGAATTCCTCGATTGAAGCAAGATTGAAGTCCGAGTCATGCAATCTCTGGGCCGCCTGGCATATTTTATAGCACGGATATGTCTCAGCAAGTCACTATGTCTGATTCCTCAGCCTCTTTGGCAGGTTTCTTTCTGTTCTTCTAGCCAGACCAATGGATGCATCCTCCGAGTCCTGCCGACTGGAATTAGTGCCGGGGGACGCGTTTGAATTGCGACGTCAGGAATCTCGGACAAGATAAAGGGCTGGGCTCTTAACTTATCTAACCCGGTCAAAGCGTCTGCGGAATACATATAATCAATGGTGTTTGAATCCCACTGGTGCCGAGTTCGAGGGATGTCTGCATCACTCTCCCGCGCTCCCGACAAGACGTCGTGCTCATGCCTACATCTGTATGGTCTCAGCTGCATTCGAATCTTTCCCTGCGCCCTGACGAAGGCCGTGGAGAGCAGACCGTCTATGGAGATCGACCCACTGTTCAATAACTTTGAAGTCCGACTGCTGCTTTGGACACCGGGGGCTCATGCGTAGCACATCGCGGAGACTACAATGTACGGTGCTAGTAGCTCTGCAATGCTCGCCACGGCACAAACGCGCCATGGTGCTTATACATGTACTCTACTCAGGTGTATATTTTGGACAACCCGATTTTTTTCTTCTTCTGTTGCTCACCATCAGTCACTATCGCTCTCCATCTGTGATCTTCTGCACAAGGCTCGTGGAAGAACAAAGGTGAAATTCCAAATCCGGAAATATAAGATTAGTCATCGAGTGGCAAGCGGTCCTTAAATTCTCGGCGGTTATAGTTTCCATTGTCCTTTCTTCTTCTCGGACCCACACCCTCAACTTCAACAACTCGCATCCCCTCATCCCGTCATGGCTTCGCCTCCCACCGGCGACTCATCTCGAATTCCTAGCAAACGTTTGGCTTCCCAGTCCCCATTAACTCCACTCACCCCGGAAGAGAAAGACGGAGAAATGCCGACGTTCCGATCTGAATCGCCCACCCCACTACCGAAGAGGAGGTCAAAGAAGGCAAAGAGCGAAGGGTCCAATGTTACCTTCCGCGAGAAACTCGACATTATCTCCGAGCCCGAGAGACGTCTCACAGCCTCAGAGGCCGAGGAATACGGTTCTAGTGGACCCTCCGAGATTGACGATGTCGAGAAAGACTCTGACTATGACGACGAGCCCAAAGCCCGCGTCAAGGTCAACAACCGAACCAAACGCATCCATGGTAAAAGCCCCCATAAACGGAAGGACACCATAAGTCGTGTTGGCTCCAATGTCAAGAAGTATGCTGAGGCGGCCGACCCCAATCATGGCCGGTGCCTCCTCACCAACGCTCCACAAACCACGGCCATGCGACAGTGGGCACACGCCATCGCACGCCGAACGAAAAGTCCCATTGTACGTCCTCCGGTTTTATGCACATCTTAATATATTTAACGCCCCGTCAGCTCACGACTCTAGAGTGGTGGTGGCAAATGCCGTTTTGGACATTGTACATCGACACCCGATGGAACCTTATCGCTCGTGAGTTTTGTCGAGCTTTCGCTTTTTTATTGGTCTGAATCGCAGTCTACCATCGCATAGTAATGGCGACCTTTCACCTTGCAATGGACGCTGATGATTGGACGCTGGTTCCGCACCATAAATTCATTGAAGACATAAGGGCATGGGTAGCCGCCGTCACAAAAAACGACGCATCCGGATACAATGGCAAGGATAAACGCGTTCCCATTACCAAGGTACGGAATTTTGAGTTGAACATGGGCGCCGGGAATTCATTTTTGCACCCATTCACAGTCTTACGAAGTTACCGAGTTCCAGTACTATGTTTTGCCCTTGACACCAGGCATGAAGCAAGTCATCGTCTCTCGCTATCCTAACGAGATTGAGCCTGATACGGTGTTGGATCCGAGCACCCTGGAGCACCACTGCTATCCCTTTACATCCCTCGGCGCCCTTACCTCGCACGTCCATCCCCACTTCATTATTTATTCTGCCGGCGAGAAGTTGAAGCAAAAGTCTGAAGAACTGAACACCGCAGACTTCGACGACTGGGTGGAAAACCTTGCGGCGATTGCTTCTTTTGGGCATGAAGGGACTCCTGACAAAGTCAAGACTGCAAACAGAACTACCATCGGCCAAATCATCGCCATTCACTCCACTTGGTCGAATCAGACTCGCGTTCCACAGCGGGGAGAAAATCACGAATGGCGATATCACCCCTCAGCACCGGAATGCCAGGTGAAGCAGAAGGGGAAGGGGAAGGGGAAGGCGGAAGAGGACGAGGCCGAGACCGAAGAGACCCAGAGCGAAGGCCAGGAGGAGGAACAGATAAAGTCCTAAGACGAGGAACAGGGCGAGGAGCAGGACGAAGAACTGTTACTGGAGGCCCGGGAGGAGTGATCCTTTCAAGTTGGACGCTACTGAACAGTCTGAACTTGTAGAACTACTGCGCTCCCCGCGGAGCTTGATCTTTCGAATACATACCCGTTTCTCGCTTTCCTGTTGTGAATGTTGTTTACTCAAGCATTGGATACTGACTACTTTCGCATTGCTTGATCTTGTAGTATGATATTCAGGCCAAATTCAGGTTGTGGGCCGAAATCCGGGTGTCACGTTACATAGCGTGACAGTATAGTGTCACGACTCCATCGTTTGTCTTGTCCTTGTTCAGTGCCACCACATCTATGGCCATCTCTGCCAGCGATATCATTGCGTTTGCGACCCCCACAAAGAACGCTAATATTCCGGGAATTCATGGCGAAGTTGTGGGTCATCTCACTGCGTCTTTCCGCATATACCTAAAGACGATTCAGCGAAATAGGCTTGAGTGGACGTGGGGCCTGGGGCACGGCCATCTTGATGACCATCTGCGCGGTTTTGGTGGGAGCTGTTTCCTTGTTATCCGGACTGCTGCTTACACGACCGCTCTCAGTTGACCCACAACATGTCTTGATAAACACCGCGCTCCTCATAATACCGCCTCCCGGTATCACATACAAAATCTGGGGTCGCAACACCAGCAGAATGAAGTCAGGTGTCCGGCGATCGCATATTCAAAAGGTGCGTTATTGTGCTAAGAGCGCGTCGGTGGCTGTAACAACTGCATAGGCATACAAGGGCCAGGACTCGTTTGAATACTTGGTTGTCCCTATCGATCCTGCCGATCCCATTCAGCCGCGGATGTGGATTTCCAACATTCCCCCACATTTAGCGATATGCACCACCTTTAGCAAGATTTCGAAAGCCTGGGCCCATTTGACCGGCAGGGAGTCCACTGTCATCAAGAAGTCTATCATCGAGCGCTCAAAACCTGTCACTGCCCCCAATCCTGCATTTGCCCTCGATGTCAGTATCTTTGATGTCATGCAGGGGCTATACTGGTTTTGGTCTCAGGACGATTGGGTGCCGGACAGTTTCCTCTCCGAAGACTCGGACCAGACAATGGTCGAAGAAGAAGAAGAACCGGAGCCAAAACTCTCCGTACGCATGATATCGAGACAGACCGCAGGAAGCTCCGCGTCATGCTATCGTGAACCTCAACGTCGCCTCCTGCCTTCCGAACTCCAACAAGATCCGCAGCACCGACTCTTCCCTTCGGAGGATGGGGATGACGACTCGGATGACTCCATGAGTTCCGATAGCCATATCACGGGCGTCGAGGATCCGGAGGAATTTATGAAAGCGAACGGCGACTACGAAACGGATCGGACATGGCTGAAGGGAATAGAGAGCTGGGTGCAGAACGCTGAGGGCGTCGATGACGACGCGATGTTGGTCAACGACGGGCAGATCGAGGCAGGCGCGAAGGAGGGCCCGCGCGTCGCGACGAGTATGGAGTTGGACAAGCCCGACTACCTTTCGAAACATAAACTCCTTTCGAGGCACAAGATTCGGCTGCCGATGTAATTATCTTTATCCTATCTCCTCGCACTGTATATTTTAAGGACGTATACCCTATGTAGCTGTACCCTCGCTTTGAACCTAAATGAGTGACCGCGCATGATGTGACCTGACGCGTCTGTGCTCTCTTTTACCATCAACTTGCCACCACCTTGGTTTTCAGCTTTTTTTTTTGCCCCACCACAGGGGTTCCTGGGGATTTGTATCACTATGGCCATCTCTGCCAGTGATATCACTGCGTTTGTGACTCCCTCAAGGAACGCCAATCTTCCCGGAGTTCATGACGAAGTTGTGGGTCGTATCACCGGTCCCTCTTTTGCAGATAACCTAACGACGTTCTAGCGCAATAGGCTTGAGTGGACTTGGGGCCTGGGGCACGGCAATCTTGATGAACATCTGCGCGGTTTGGGTCCGAGTTGTCCTTGGTCATTTGGACTGCTGCTAACACGCGTCTCATCTCAGTTGACCCACAACAAGTCTTGATAACCAATGCACTCCTCGTAATACCGTCTCGCGGTATCACCCGCCAACTCTGGGCTCGTAATACCAGAATGAAGTCGGGCATTCGGCGAACACATGTTGAAAAGGTGCGTTGCAAGTGTCAGGCAACGCGTCCGCAGCTGCAACTGTTGTACAGGTGTACAAGGGCAAGGATTTGTTTGAATATCTGGTCGTCCCTATCGATCCTTCCAGCTCCACTCAAGCTCGGATGTGGACTTCCAATGTTCCACCGCATCTAGCGCTATGCACCACCTGTAGCAAGATGTTAAAAGCCTGGGCGCGCTTGACTGGCAGAGAGTCCACTCCGATGAAGCTGTCGATCATCGAGCGCTCTGCAAATATCGTGGGCCCCGATCCCGGATTCGCCTTGGATGTGAGCGACTTTGATATCATGCAGCATGTACACTGGACTTGGTGTCGGGGCGATCATGTGCCGGACAGTTTCCTCTCTGAAGACTCAGACCAGACGATGGTCGAAGCCGAAGAAGAGCCGGAGCCGATTTTTCCCGTACGCGTGATACCGAGACAGACCGCAGGGAGCTCGGCGTCATGCTACCGTGAACCTCAGCGTCGTCTCCTACCTTCCGAACTTCAACAAGACCCGCAGCACCGGTTCTTCCCTTCGGAGGATGGAGACGACTCGGACGACTCCATCAGTTCCGATAGCCATATCACGGGCGTCGAGGATCCGGAGGAATTTGCGAAAGCGAGCGCCGCACGTGGCGATTACGAAGCGGATCGGACGTGGCTGAAGGGTATAGAGAGCTGGGTGCGGAACGCTGAGGGCGTCGACGACGACACAATGTTGGTGAACGATGGGCAAATCGAGGCGGACTCGAAGGAGGGGCCCGCGTCGCGACGAGTCTCGACCTAGACAAACCCGATTATCTTTCAAAGCCCAAACTTCTTTCGAAGATAAAAGCCAGGACATCAATGTAATTATCTTTATCTCCTTACACTGTATATTTTAGGACGTATACCCTAAGTAGCTGTACCCTCTTTACTGTTTTGAATCTAGAATGGGTGACTGTCACCTGACGCATGACGTGACCGGACGCGTCTGCGCTCGCTTCTCTTGCCACGACCTTGGCTTTCAGCTTTTCTTTACTCCACCAGGGATTCCCCGAAATTTGTTTCACTCGCTCGATGTCTCTCTGTGCCAGCGAACTCATTGCTTTTGCGACTCCCGCGAGGAAGGCCAGTGTTCCTGGGATTTCCGACGAAGTTGTGGGTCGTCTTCCTTGCGTCTTACTTCTTTTGCAGATAACCTAACGATATTCTAGCGAAATAGGCTTGAGTGGACGTGGAGCCTGGGGCACGGCCATCTTGATGAGCATCTGTGCGGTTTTGGTGGGAGCTGTTTCCTTGTCATCCGGACTGCTTATAAGTTACACGATCGCTTTCAGTTGACCCACAACATGTCTTGACAAACACCGCGCTCCTCGTAATACCACCTCGCGGTATCACTTACCAAGTCTGGGGTCGTAACAACAGCAGAATGAAACCGGGTGTCCGGCGATCGCATATTCAGAAGGTGTGTTATTGTGCTAAGAACGCGTCCGTGGCTGCAGTTATTGCATAGGCGTACAAGGTCCAGGACTCGTTTGAATACTTGGTTGTCCCTATCGATCCTGCCGACCCCACCCAGCCGCGAATGTGGATTTCCAACATTCCCCCACATTTAGCGATATGCACCACCTTTAGCAAGATTTCGAAAGCCTGGGCCCGCTTGATCGGCAGGGAGTCCACTGTCATCAAGAAGTCGATCATCGAGCGCTCAAAACCTGTTACTGCCCCTAATCCTGCATTTTCCTTCGATGCCAGCATTTTTGATATCATGCGGGGGCTCTACTGGTTTTGGTCTCAGAACGATTCCGTGCCGGACAGTTTTCTCTCAGGAGACTCGGACCAGACGATGGTCGAAGAAGAAGAACCGGAGCCAAAACTCCCCGTGCGCATGATATCGAAGACCGCAGGAAGCTCGGCGTCATGCTACCGTGAACCTCAGCGTCGCCTCCTACCTTCCGAACTTCACCAAGATCTGCAGCACCGACTCTTTCCTTCGGAGGATGGGGATGACGACTCGGATGACTCCATGAGTTCCGATAGCCATATCACGGGCGTCGAGGATCCGGAGGAATTTGCGAAAGCGAGCGCCGCACGCGGCGACTACGAAACGGATCGGACATGGCTGAAGGGAATAGAGAGCTGGGTGCAGAACGCTGAGGGTGTCGATGACGACGCGATGTTGGTCAACGACGGGCAGATCGAGGCAGGCGCGAAGGAGGGGCCGCGCGTCGCGACGAGCATGAACTTGGACAAGCCCGACTACCTTTCGAAACACAGACTCCTTTCGAAGTATAAAATTTAGGCGAGGAGTTGATTTTATATTTGCCATAAATATTCGTACTGTATACTCCTTAACCTAATGTAGCTGTAGCATTTATATAGTACTCCACCTTGACTTTATTTCGTCGGGGATCGTGACATGTCACGGTCCCATCACGATCCCCGGTCCCATGATGTGACACTACGCGTTTTTTCTCTGTCTTCCTGCCACCTAACCCAACTTCAGCTGGCCTCAGGAGGTCTTAGATCGGAGCCCACATTCCTAAACGCCGAAAAGCTCAATTTTCTCTCTCGATTGACGTTTTGGGTTTCCCCTGGGCCTCTTGCTTCAAGTTGCCACTTGCCAGGAGTCACAAAAAGGAGAACTGTAGACAATCCAGCGCTCTCGCAATCAGTCAGACTTCTTCAATTCACGGTCCGAGAAATATCTCTTCGATTCATTTTTGCAAGTCTCGTGCCAATGGGAAATATCTTTCTCAACATAGTTATCGACGCAGCTAGTCGAGGCTGGAGCGCGAAAAATCCTGTTTCTTGCGATGTAATTGTACGCTGTCACTGTTGATGTCCGAAACTCCCTTTCAAATCGGGACCATTTTAGCGCTCCCAATTTGAATGGTCCTGGGGACTCCAATACGGGACTTTGGACGCGCATGTGGACCGATTTTGTGCGTTCCCAGCACGGATGTTACCCGGCACCTCGGACTGACAAAGCGCTCCAGCGGACCCTCATCTCGAGGCCATCGTGATGGACGATCATTTAATACTCCTCGCGCGCCCTGACACCGTCCACAAACTATTCTTGTTCTAACCTGCCTCTTAATTCTCGCCGGTCGCGCAAAATGGTAGAGGTGTGTAATCTTGCCACAACCATGTTCCCAGCATCTATGGGGACAGCAAGTCTTTTGAATATCTGGTTCTTCCCGTGGATTCTTCTAGCAACATTCCACCACGGCTACTGATCTCGTCGGTTCCTCCATATCTAACGATATCCACGTCCATCGATAAACTTCTCAAGCGTTGGGGGTATCGTCGGTCCGACTTCTACGCCGTGGGTGACTCGCTCATTGAGCTCGTCGAAACCTCGCCTGCCACCGGCGCAACGCTTAGCCTGGACTATAATACTTTTATTGACCTCAAATACATACATGAGCGGTGGGCAACGTACTATGTATCTCCAAGCTTCCTTGGCCTCGAACCCTCCGACGATGGCGAATCGGACGTAGCGAGCAGTACGATGGAGTGGGAGGCTCAGACGCTGGCTTATTCCGACGAACCGTGCCGTCGCATGCCCCACGAATTCAAGCAAGAGCCTCTCGTAAAATCCGACAACTACCCCCTGCCCACGACGACGACTCGATCAGCTGCGACAGCCACATTACAGGTGCGGACGATCCGGAGGCGTACGCTAAAGCGAGCTTGGACCGCGCGGACGAAGCGGACCGTTCGTGGTTGGAGGGGATAGAGACTTGGGCGGCGAGTGCATTACACGCTGGCGGCGAGCTGTTCTCGAATGACGCTCAGATTGAGGATCCGAGAGATCTGCGGAGGAGGTTAGCGAGTCTTGACCTGGACAAGCCAGATTATCTCTCCAAATACAAGATCCGGCCAAGGACTTTACTCTCGGATGTCTGTCATATACCTCGAATGTATGATACCTCTAGCAGCAATTCAGATAGCATAGTTTTCGTCATTCCCTAGACCCAACCGAATCCAGCCCTCAGACACGCTTGTGGTTATCAGCTCTGCACATCCGTCCACCCCACATCGTTCTGCAGCCAGCGTTAATTAAACTGAATATATGGACGAGGGTATCGTCGAGGTGCGTCTCTATTTTACATCGGTTTGGCGGGCTGCCTTGCGGGGGCCGGGGCCGTCTTCTTTGGGGCCTGACCTCCAGCAGCTTTTGGGGTGGGAGCGGGTGCAGACGTTGGGTGGGGTTCAGAGACCCTGCTGAGCGCATCCAAAACACGCAGGCCGGCATTTACGAGGAGATCGACGCTGTCGCTGTCCTTTTCAACGCTCGCGGGCTTTGCGGGTCGACTGCTCGGAGCCGTGGCTTTGGCGTGGCCAGCAGCTTTGGCGCTGCTGCTGGCTTGCTGTGGTTTGTGGGGTGCATTCGGAGCGGGCACCTTCGCTGTACTGCGCTTCGCCAGTTGCTGCTGAGTGGAGGCCAACTTTCGTTGGGCCTCCTGGAGAGCCTTTTCACGGGCAGCCAAGGCCCGCTCCCTCTCAGCGCCTTCCGCCTCCCTCTGATTCGCATCCTGCTCTCGCTCATACGCATCCCGCTCCATCTCGTATGCATCCCGCTCCCTCTGATAGGCATCCCGCTCCCGCTCATACGCAGCCTGCTGCTGCAGCAGTTCGTACGCATTGTCGCCAGAGTCTTCGTAGCCCTCCTCCACAGTGATGTTTGTGACGATGACAACAGTCGACGAGTCGTCTTCGTAATAGTCACTGGGGGCTTCGCTGGTTCCCTCGTCGGCGGGTGTGTCGGATTCCTTCCAGGTATTACTCTGTCCATCGCCGTCGTCGGTTTGTCCATCATCCCCATCAACACCGGCGCCATCCTGTCCTCCGGCATCTGCGGGCTCAGCATAGACGTCGGGGTCGTTGCCGCCATCTCCGCCGCCGTTATCCCCCTCTCCACTCTGTGCATTCACGCCTTCGGGTGTGTATCCAGCGTCGTCAGGCTGTGTGTTGAAGTTCCCAGCACCGTCGTAGTCCACGCCTTGCGCATCGTCGGGCGTGTACCCAGGGTCGACAGGCTGTGCGCTCTGGCCGCCCTCCCCAGCACCGTCGTAGTCGACGCCCTGCGCGTCGTCGGGCCTGTACCCAGTGTCGTAGTCCATGCCTTGCGCACCGTCGGGCGTGTACTCAGCGTCGACAGGCTGTGCGTTAAAGTCATTGTCGCCCTGGCCGCCTTCCCCTGCGCCGTCGTAGTCCACGCCCTGCGCATCGTAGTCGTCGCCGTAACCGGACATTGTATACTGTGGTCTTGCGAATGCGAGTCGGCTGATGCATCTGTATCTCCAAGATATTCTCTTTAATATTGTGTCGCAGCGCCAAAATCGAGGCGTCCATCAGTCAAAGGTCCTAAATTAGGGCGGGCGGCGTTTTCATGATATGTAATTGTATTAGGATATTGAAGAAGCCTGAGACGAGCCCGACAAGGGCACGCGTTGCATCTTTGGGCGGCGCGCCCGCGAGTTATTTGCGCGCAGAAACACCTATCCTTTGACGTCGAGCGCCATGTCCCAGAATGCCTTCTCCAATCGAGTACACCGATCCCACACCACACGCCACTCGGATAAGCGCGCTGGGGACGGTGGATCGTCAGCAGCGCGTGCTTCGATGGTTTCTGTGACCCAACACGTGAGAAGGTGCGCGTACGAGGTGGTCCGAGCATACCTAGCCCGATGCGCACGGCAGCCTGATAGTCCGGGCCAGAGTAGTCTTCAATCCACCTGCGGTACGGGTTACCCTCGAGCACGATCCCGCTCCCTGTGCGCGTAGCCCTGCTCTTGAGCCACAGACCCACCTCACCGTAGCCGAGCAGGCACGCGAGGAGCGCCATGAGTAGCTTTGTTGTGTCTCCTAAAAATAACGGGCGTCAACTATACGTACAAGAATATCGCACGCCGCCCATACCCTGAATCCCGATGTCCATCAGAAAGCACCCGTATGCAGTCGTTGCAGACGACTCCTCCGTGCGCTCGAGCTCATCCGCCGATATTCCGAACTCGGCGCAGAATGTGCGGTGCGTTTTGATCTCGCGCAAGACGTTCAGGATGGTCTCCGTCGCGGATTCGATCAGCGGGAACGAAGCTGACTTTGCCGCGAGCAGGCTGGACGCCGTCAGCGGGTTCGTTTCGTGATGCTGGATGAAACCTAGTTACCTGTACGCGCGCGCGTAGTACTTGAGGTAATGATAATCTTGTCTGCATTGCATCAATACGTTGCTCGAACGATAGATGGCGGCGTGCGCACTTAATGAAATGGATAAAAGATTCTGGTGCCAGGTTTCCATTTCCCAGGCGCTGCACGAAATCGTGCTCAACGTACTCCTTCCAAATTCCTGCACTTCCATTGATGAGCAGCCGGGTAAAAGGAAATGGATTTCCCGGTGTGCGTCTGGCAGCATCAGTGAGAAAGACGAAATAGGTCACGAATGGACTGAACGCACGGAGGAATACCCATTTGGGACACGGAATGGAGGTGGTTGAGAGGCCCATGGCCCGCGCCGATCGTCCGAGCAGTCTCGATGCCGAGGTGTGTATAGGCTGTAGCGCTGATAACCGCCTCTGAAACTGCAGAGGATGCATATTGAGCGATCGGACGGCAGGTCAAGGAGGTGGGGAACTCACCCGTTGCACCGTCTGCAAGGGCGCTAGCAGTGGCAGCGCTAAGCGTGCACCCTGTCCCATGAGTCGAGGAAGAGTTGATGCGTGGGCGTGCGAGAACGGTCGTGGGGCCACCAGCTTCACAGAGGACATCGACGACAAGAACCTCTGGCTGGGGACCATTGACGGCCAAAATTTCCATATTATCGCCGTACAAACCCTCTCGCAGCACGCGCATCTCCGGATGGGCGCGGCCCAGAGAGTCTACATCGGCGAGCGTCGCTGTCATATGGCCACCTTTGAGAAGCACAGCACGAGGGCCGAGGCGTAGCAGGTCGCTCGCCGCACTGAGCATATCTTCGAGGGAATCAATGGAGCGCGATAAGAGCAGCTCGCCCTCGGATTTGTTGGGTGTAATCAGCGTCGTCAACGGAAAAAGGTCCTGCGTCAGGACTTCCAGCGCTTCGGGTGCGAGCAGAGTGTGTCCGGAGGTGGATACACAGACCGGATCGCAGACCAGAGGTGGCATAGTGCGATCCGAGTAGTGTTTTTTCAAAGCTCGAACAGTTGCTCTGGTGTTCTCGGCATCGAAAAGCATGCCGGTCTTTATTGCGTGGATGTCCAAGTCATCCAAGACGGAGTCGATCTGGCGATCTCCCGTTCAGAGTTGAATGCCGACGGGTTGACCAGCAACTGACTTGCTGCTCCACGAATGCTGGGGGAACTCCATGTATCCCTTGAACGCCAATGGTGTTTTGGGCAGTCAAGGCGGTTATTGCACTGGCACCTCGAGTACGAGTCAGATACGATGGAGTGTCTGTTCAGAAGGAACTAACCATAGTGTCCGAGTGCAGCGAAAGTCCTGAGATCAGCCTTCAACGGCGATTAGGGAGACACCAGAGGGCGGGTTTGCGATTCTACCTGAATTCCTGCCCCTCCGCCAGAATCTGAACCAGCAATGGTCAGTATATTATGTTGATTCCGCATGGGAGCAGATAGGAAAGACTCGGAGAGAAGAGTTTAGTCTTGTTTGCAACTTGTTTGCATTAACCTTGTCTCCTACGCAGCTCCTACTTCGTCCTCTGGCATACGATGCTCGCCTATACCCGCTCGTTTTCGGTTAAAGTCAGGAATTCCTTTACATTCGACTTCATCTTACACGTCTGGGAATATCTGGCCCAAATCTGGACCTTTGATTCAACTTTTGTTGCTTTCTTCCCGCATCCAAACTGAGTTTAATCGGGACCGCGGCATACTTCGGACGCGATTAGTTCGGTATCGTGTACGGCTGTCCTCTCCTAGCCTTTCATTTGGATGCCGGGTTTCGCAGTTATGGTTGTTCATTGCAACGAAAGAGCCTCGGCTTGATCTCGGCAGGGGTCGGCCGGTCGGAGCTCGAAACCCGGAGCTTCTTCGTCTGGGTCTTTCGTTTCACTGTTAACTAAGTCTCGTTTACTCACTGTGGATAGTTTTCAGGACAGGTCACGCATAAAGGCAATCCTCAGTCCTCGGAAATACGCCTCACATTAAACATATAATGTCAATGGTAACCTTCACGACTCAAGCGCCACCGTCTGCGCAAATCCCACATCTATCTTAAACAAGAGCACGGAGAGGCACGAAGCGCACGATCCGTTGTACGTACCCAGCTCCGAGGCCGAGGGAGCCCCACAATTCAGCGGGCCTGGGTCCTCCTTTTCCGTGCTTCCTAACTTATAAGGTCAAATGTCTGCCAGCATCCGCGAAATTTACAAACTAGGACGCACACGAATTTAAATATAACCAGGTAAATTTAGAAGGTCTGTTCATACCAATTGCAGGTTACGTTTAACGAAGGTGTTCTCACATGCTCCTTGGACGACGCGCACGCGTCTACCTAAACGAATCCTAGTTTTTCTCATGCCAGTGGTCCAGGGCGCACCGACCTTTCCAGAAAGCGCGCGTGAAAAAGGAGCCGACGCCCAGATTACGCATAGGACCGTGCGATAAGCATGAACTCCCGTAAATTCAAGGTAAAACTCGAGGCCGAGACTCACAATTTGACTTATTCGCACTCCAAATGATAGCAACGGCATGACGCTTTTGGCCGTGTGGAAACTGCCGGGGACTCTGAGGTCCCTCCGTTTGGTAGCTGGATTTTCGGGTGCTAAAACGGTCCAAAGGGGACCACGAAGTACGCACTCACAACTATTTAAAGCTCCAGAAATGTACATCGCAGATAACCTCGTTCCCTTCCATTGAACCGTTCATTTCCCCCCTGAATAATTCACCTCGTCGCAATGGAATCCGCTTTTAGCGTCCAAAGCACTCTCAGACCCGACCAGGTGGCAATTTTAATGGTCGAACAGGCTGTCATCAAGCACGCCACACGTTACGACAAGGTTTTCTTCAAGGCCGTAAGTACTCTTCCGCTACAATTGAGGTTATAAAGCCTCGTCTGACTGCCTACAGTTCCTCGCAGGACTTATGCTTTCATTCGGGGGTCTCATGAATGAAATCATCAATGCAGGGTCTACGAGCTTGAACCAAAGCAATCCAGCGCTCGTCAAGGTCCTCGGAGGGTTCGTCTTCCCGACTGGATTCGTTCTGTGCGTGGAGTATTCTTTGCGGCGATCAGCCACACCTGATCATGGTCTCCGTACACTCAGAATCGTTATGCTTGGCTTGGAGTTACTGACGAGTAATATGATGGTGGGTATTCCTGACTTGAAGGACGTCCCTTATTTATTTGAATACAAAGGTCTTCCCGATGGCCGTAGCTAAGCGCGCTATCCCCTGGCAAGCATTGCCGGTCAACTGGATCATCGGCAGGTTCTTGAACCACATTTGACGCTCCAAGTCTGACATGACCCTGTAAAGTGACTTTCGGGAATCTCACAGGATCCCTCTTCTCGGCTGCTATTCTGGTCCGCTGTAAATTGTTCCATTTCCCGCCTTCAGATCGCTGAAATTTTTTTATCCCGACTAGACAGCGGCATTGTCTCCGCGGAACCTTTCATGAGCGGGATCGTTGCATACGCCGAGTACGTTGTCCTTCGATGTCAATCGCTCATAGTTTTTTTATGTATGCCTTTTGCGCAGGAAGAAGGCAGTGGTTCCTCAATGGCACGAGATCTTCCTCCGAGGCATTGGCTGCAATATCTTGGTTTGTCTGGCTGTCTGGGTATGTGCCGTGTTGAGCTCTAGTTGCCTGCTATATTCTATATGCAGCTCGCCGCAGGCGCCAAAGAGACCATGTCCAAGGCAGGCATCTAATTTCTAGAATCTGGCGTCTTGGAGCTGAACGTCCTCTCCTCTCATAGTTAATCGCTATCTGGATCCCGATTTGGGTCAGTCTACAAAATCCAACCACTAAACCTAACCATCGATGCAGATTTTTGTCGCTGTTGCATTTGATCACGGTGCGCATCCAAAGGAGGACGTCCCGCGCGTTTCTGACCTTCTCTCAGTCATCGCGAACATGTTCTACATCCCACTCGGGATCATGTTCGGTGCAGACGTGCGCTCGCACTCTCCGTTCCTACCCGCTATTTAAACTGAAGCTTGGAAAATTAGCTCTCGACGGCGGGATACATACGCAAGTGCGCATTCAACCTCCCTGTCTTTGTCAGGATTAAGCTTATTGGCTCCACTTGCAGATCCCTGATTGCGACATACCTGGGAAATATTGTCGGCGCGGCTATCGTCTGGGTTCCCGCGGTGTACTTTTATCTTGGAGACTACTCGGTCGACGGACTGCACGACGATGCCGACACGGACGCAGGGGCCGATGTAGAGAAGGGAAAGGCAAAGGCAAAGGGAGGGCTTTAAGGGTATGATAGCGCTGTGGCGACACTCGAGATCAGACAACGGGCTCCAATTTGCCGATGTCATATTTAAATGAATACACGGACGCCGTTGAGCCGCCAACCATCAACCTCTAGCCAGACCGATAAACATATGTTTCTTTTGAAAGTCTCAGAGAGGCTAGAGTGAGCGTTAAAAAAAAAACACCCCGGAACCACGACCAGATGAAAGGAGGCTCCGGGTCGCATCCCCAGGGTAAGTAATGCAGAAACACTTCTCCAATGTCGGCCGACGGGAGCCTCCTTCACTTCTGTCTCTGATATTCTGCTTTAGAGGCAAATGTTGGGCGATAGAAGATGAATGTCTTTGATCCCCTTGCCTGTCACGAAGGCCTTCTGCGTACGACAGATCACCGAGGGTCGGAATGAGAATCGCAAATAAGTTCAGTTTGCCTCTGGTATTAAGGCGCATGCGCCCGTGTCGCTCGACATCAAGTAGACATGAGACGTGAGAAAGAAAGAAAGCATATAAACTTGACGAGACCAGAGGAAGATCAGCGGGCATTGACTCTGCTTGATAGTCAGCGTTTGGTCAAAATTGAACTTGGGGTCACGTGAATGTTAAAATCGCCCCCCTCTTGATGCCCAGTGAGAAAGCCAGGTAAGGAGATTGAGGCAGAACGAGGCAGAATGAAGAAATGAGGCAGATCGAGGGAGATTGAAGGAGTCGTCCAACCCGTTTTGATATTTTTAGTTTCTTGAACCGTTTTAGACTTCAAATTTTCATTTCTCGAACTCAACTGCAAGAAACACATGTCATTCTCAAAAGCCATTTCTCGAAATAAATTATAATCCAAAGTCGTACGATGGCGGAGTTTCAAATGTCGCTTTCTTCCCCCCACCATCTCCCCATCGCGCCCGCCGTGCCATAGATGCCCCCGCCGCCTGCCGCTCGCCCCCGCTTGGACCCAATCGACGCAGGTCCTGCACAAAGGTTTGTGCCGCTCAGCGATCCGTATCTGACCACCTCATCAGCCGCTCGCGGCTTGTCCTCAGAATGCATACCATAGACGGGAGACGAGGTACTTATACATTTCCTGCTCTTTGTTTCCAATGCTTTCACTTACACAGACCCATCTCCGCGCTGTCTACCATCTGTCCACGAGCCTTGCGCGGTATGATTACCTTTCTTGCTATGAACTACCTCTGACAAGCCGCAGGTCCGCGGCCGACTGTTATATGCTGCCCAAGAGTTCCCACGCCTGCTACGATGACCTTGGAGGACGAAAACTCGTTCGAACTTACGGCCACACTGGAGGCGGTATCGGCCGAGCCGACATCTTGCGCGGTGCGGCGCCCTTTCCTTTCCCCGCCTCTCGTCTCATTTTCGTATCGTGTGCAGCGCCGTCTGTACCCTCCGCCACTCGCGTCGTCCGTCCCGCCGGCCCTGTCGCCCGCGCTCTACCGGTGGACATCCGCCCACACGTGCGTCCGCGCAACGCCCGGATCCCCCGCCTGCGCCGTGTCTGCATCCACCCGAACACAGCCACCTCCGCCGCTACCGCACGGCGCAGATGGACACGCCCGCGCTGGGGTGCCCCGCATGTGGTCAACGCGCGGTGTACCCGTTCGACGACGCGGAGAGCCCCGGCGTGGTCCCCTCGGGGGCGCGCTGGCGAGCACGGCAACGAAGGGGGGATGCGCTGGAGGAGCCGGGCCCCTGCTTCCTCGAGTTCCGCAACGACGATGCAGCGAGCGCCAGTGGAGAGGGAAGCGCGCCCGAACGAGGGCAGGGAGCCAGGAGCGATGGGGAGCAGGACCGGTGGAGGGCGGCGGCGGCGGGGGCGGGAGCGGGGGCGGGCGGCGTTCGGTAGTACCAGTAGCACCGCGTGTGCAGTAGTACCCAAAATACATTTTTTTTGAATCCTTTCTCATTCTGGTTCCATGCGCCTCACTAGAAATTGACCGGCTCATTCTCCGTCAATTTAGCTCATTTTACCTCACCCGTCAACGAGCCAAAACGAGGGGATTCCAGATTATCGAGGCAGAATGAGAACTTTGATCAATTGGGCTAATTTCTCGTTTTGCCTCGTTCTCGCTCAATCTCCTTACCTGGCTTTCTCACTGGGCTTGATGTTCTTCAAGTTCTTGAGCGCGCTCGTTCAGCACGTCCGTACCCGCTTTGATTCACCAAGGAAAAATCCCAAATTCTCTCATTAATTTTGAAAGGGGACGACCTTCGATAAATGCATTCCAAGTTGCCGTCTGCCTCCTGGTAAAATACTCATGACGTTTTTCGAGTTCAAGTTTGATGCAGCTTCGAAAACAATCAACCACGATAGATTGCTAGAGGCCAAAAACCTAAATGACTATTTATCTGACAATTCGTTGATTTTCCTCGCGGACTGAGCATTAAAGCCTCACTATAAGAAAATCGTCAGCTTAAGTCCTTGAAAATTATACACACTTACAGCAGTCGGACAGGCAAGGGACTATACTCCCATTCATGCACTCTAGATCATTCGGATTGGCCTTACAGCAGGCTTCGCACATAATTGCGCATTTCTGCAGAAACATATGAGCTGGGTAAGCGCGGAGATCATACATATGCAGAGAGAAAAGGACTAGCCGACTCAAGGGGCGAGAATAGGCCCAAACACCCGCCTCGCACTCCCGCCGCCGAGATGAGGAGGGCGATTCCGACGAACATGAAATTGGTGCGCATATTTGGTTTCTGAGTAAATTGTATTGGTGAGCGGAGCGTTACGCCTCTTTATAGTGGATTCGGCAAACAGAAACGTGTATCCGATAAAGTGCTGCCAGGACCTGGTCCTGTCAAGAACATTCAATATGGCACATGTACATTGGACAGACTTCGAATAGGATTTCACTTCTAAAGCAACTACATGTACAAGGGAGCTCGTTTGACAAGTTGGTCTCATCATCCAAAGTCTGGAGCTTACTGCAATCACCGATGCAACTGTGGCCCCGCCTGAAAACTCTTAAAGGTAGGGTTCCCAGAACAATAGGCATCGTACCAGGCAGCAACATTTCTGGTTTTTAAAAAAAGCAAGTTGTCGCATTCGTCGGAGATGAATTAGACAAGCCGCCCGGGGTGTGACCAATATAAAATCCACAGCCTATCAAAATTTTCTGCGATGCTTTGGACAGCACGGAACAATGTGAAGGCTAGGAAGACAGTGGAGCGTGCGGTGATAGTGTTTTCTGATTTCGATTCTGTTGAAGATTCTGCGATTGTTATAGTGGCATTGCCTGTCTACTAGACCGGTGACCGTCTGTCTATGAAAGTGTCGATAGACAGTTTACTTTCGGTAGACAGGCTGGATTCGAGCCTACCTGTCTACACGTCAGATGGGTGTGCGCACTGACCCCGTGTACTATGATTCAACATTCACGTGACCGATGTTCAGCTCTCCCACTGTTACTCAGATTCTCAGGACAATGTGCCGCCCCACTAAATATCATTCAGTTTCACCGTGTTCTTTTGCAAAACATCTTTAGAAAATCAGAAATAAAATAGAAGGACGCGCTGCCGACATCGCACTTCCCAAAGGAGACATGTCACCGCCTGCTGTATAATGCCTGCCAGTGTTCGGTCTGTATGGTATGAAGACTTGTATTCAAAAGTCCGGCATCGCTCGGTCATGCACATCTGATGTCCTGTTATAAGGTAGTCACTTTCTTGAACGTCAATCTGCCAAATACAGCAGTTCATTCAACTTCATTGTTTCACGGGTTTGTGCAGCTTAAGTTGTCAGTGTATAATCATAAGACTCGCACAGAAAGCTGGGTGATACCAAACGAGTCTCGCTAATTTATTTTCGCCGATATGAATCTACACTCATAGCACCATTTTGATTGCAACAATGGCAGAAACTTCAACAGAATCGAAATCGGAAAACAAAATTAGCATATGCTTCACCGACTTCTTTTTTTTGCCCTCATAGTTGTTCACAGCATTGCAGCTAGCAGGTTTATAGATTGTAGATGGATAATGGCCGTGTACGGGTCCAGGCGGGTTGTCCAATTCACCTCTCACGAATCTGTGAACTCATTTAAAAATCTCATGTGCCGGCTGGTGTGACGTCTGCGATACCCATTGAGAGTTATTAGCCGGAGCCTCTGTTCTGCTAGTGCATCGGCAATTGCAGTAAGTTCCAGACATTAAATGATGAGACCAGTCAAATAGCTCCCCAGTCACCTTCAAAGAATTAATATTCGAAGTCTGTCCCTTACCATGTTGAATTTCGATAACAGAAGGATGACCTGGCATTTATTCAATTATCGGATAAGTACCTGAAATGATGGCTCTGTTTGCCGAAGGCTTATCAAGGAGGGGTAAACTGATGCTCGGCTCACCAATCCAATACCCTCAGAAATCCAGATCCAATATGCGCACCAGCTTCATGTTCGTCGGAATCGCCCTCCTCACCTCAGCGGTGGGAGTGTGGGGCGATTGTATATCGTTTGGAAATTCGGTGGTTCGTCTGTTCTCTCCCCGGATGTACCTCCACGCTTACGGAGAATATTATTCTGCAGGAATGCTCGGCGTTCTGTCAGGCCTGCTGCAAAGCCAACCCGACCGATCTACAGTGCAGGAATGGAAATATAACCCCTTGCTTCCCCGACTGCTGTGAGTGCAGTCTGTGATTTTTACGGACCTGAGCTAACAGGATATTCCTGCAGTGAGGCTTTAACGTTCGGTCCGCGAGGGAAATCGCCAGAGAATTAAGAGTGATTTGGTGTTTAGTTTTAGAAATTGATGGTCTTTGAGGAGCGGTATCATAAATAACAGCCGGCAGCTTAAATTTATTTATCTAATAGGTCCCTCTTTCAGAATGAACGGGGGCCTTCGTGCATGAAGCTGGGACCGGCACGTAGAACGAGCACAACTGAGACGATCACATCGCTCCAAACTCAGCGCGCATGCCCATCTGACGTGACGAATGGCTCTCAATTGATGCATATATTTTCCTCATTTTATGAATGTTCACCCCAACTTCATTCTACAAGGGACAACCTAATTTAATTTTTGAAAAGGAAGGCTTCGAGAAATAAATTCCGCTTATGATTTCTCAATTTTAAAGATCTGACGCGCTTTCCTGTAAATTCAGCTGCAACAGCCTGCTCTCGAGACCTTCATTCTGTTCACTGGCTCGCTGATCGGTTCGGCATTAAACATGTGATTTCTCGGGCAAGAAACCCAAAGAGGCATTTGCCATCACGGAACTTGCTGCAAGATCACGGCCTCTCCTTGGCTCACCACCGCTGGCAATATGGCTCCTCTAACAAGGGCAATCCGCGTCAAGCAACGACCCGAGGCTGCTCACGACAACTCTTTCTCATCTTTCACAGGAGAAGCTGACCCCGAGTGGGTCATCGGACGGTCAGTGCCACGCCCCCTATTTGTGGGCGTGCCATAATGATCTTCTCTTCGAACTTAAAGTGTCCCGAATGGCGGTAAATTCCCGCGGTGCAATTGTGGATCTAGCTGACGGTTAACAGGGTACATACTGTCCCTGATTATCCAGTCCTGCATCCAACACCAGGGGGGCTCGGCACTTCCCGACCCCCTGCACGTCTCGGCGCATTTTTTGCAGGCGACGAAGCCCACGAATTTTGAGGTTCAGGTGCGCGTGTTGAAGCGGGGAAGGAACTTCATCAATATCCTCGCGGATCTTGTTCAAGGGGTAGGTTCAATGCGACTTACTGCTGGGCGGTTAAATTTAATCCGGCCTTCAGGAACACACCCGCATCGCAGCGCACTTGATTTTCGGGAAAATCCCCCCTTCGACAGGACCGGTCATCGACCCCGCGTCCGGCTATGCGCGCCGCCACCCGCTACGCGACCATCCGTCCACTGCCGCCATTACGCAAATGAGCCCAGTTTTCGGCTTCCACGAGCGCGTGCGCTGGGCGGAGGACCCGTACCTCATCGCGCAAAACAACGCCAGCGCACATAGCAGCGCAACGCGCGCCGGCGGCCTCGCGGTGTGGGGCGCGTGGATCGAGCTCGTCGGCGCGGAGGAGCGCATCACGCCCGCCGCGCTCGCGTTCCTCGCGGACTGCATCCATACCTTCGGCACCCTCGTTCCGCCGAGCGTGACCGGCATCGACCTGCGGAGTCTGTACGTGCCTTCCCCAACATACTAAACTAATTTTGTCTCGCTCACTCAACGAACGCAGCTGGCTCCCCTCCCTCGCCCTCAGCCTCGAGTACAAGGCGTCGATCCCGCCGCCGTCGGCGCTGCACGCCGCGCGCACAGTTGGCGTGTACCTCATCAGCGGGTTCGTGAGCGCACCGCAGGGGCGGCACGACACGTGCGTCGAGATTTGGACGGCGCCGGCGAATATCGGAGAGGGGGCGGAAGTGGAGGGGTGGCGCGATGCGCAGGTGTGTCTTGCGGTTGCGACGCAGATGCAATTGATGGTGTCGGGCACTGTCAATGAGGCGAAGGGGAAGCTCTGATTTAGAGTTTATGTTGTGTGGTCCATCGTATTTGGTTGAACTTTTGGATGTGTGCCCGGGTGACTAGTCTAGACTGAAAAATGTTGAAGCAAGAGAGCCTCGAGAGGTCAGATGTTCATCCTCGTCCGTTCGATTACATGTAACATTGAGCGATGTCTTGAGGAAATTGATTCGGTGCAGTTACGGTTCCTAATGTTCCAACTCAGCCTCGATGTTCATGATTTCGAACTTGGTCTTTTCCCGTAGCTCATCCAGTCGGAGCTTCCTGGAATTGGAGTTCAAGGTTGGCGCTAGGCAGGTTAGATTATTGCGAGACAGAATGAATCTCGACTGTTGTCGTCCAACGAAGCTGGGTGTCCCAGGACAATTAATCCCTACTCCTGCAGAGTTTAGGCTGGGTTCAGACTCGGATTCAGTGCGTCAGAAATACAAAATTAATCGTTGTGCAAAGACGCGCCAAGGAATTAATCCCGGCCAGTGCGGGTATGCAGTATGCGGGATGACGGCAGCGAACAGCCTTGGATAAACGGAGTTTTGATTGACTTTTTGTAAAACATCAGAATCCGGTGTGTTATGAATACACGTTGAAAGGACGTAAATAGCGTAAGGAAATACATTTTCACTCTCCACCCACCCGTCGTCGTGGGCTTTAGATGAGGGCACCGCCGTAGCCGTCCCCGCGGCGCGCAGCGATGATGCCGCGCACGAGGACGAAGATGACGGCGAAGGTGATGAGGAGCCACTCTACCCAGGCGAAGGCCTCGAGGGCGTTGAGCTGGTTGCAGTAGACGTACACGTCCTGCGACTTGCAGTTCAGGCCGCCGCCAAGCATCTCGGTCACGGCAGCAGCGGTAGCCGTCCACATTATCCACGTGAAGCCTAGACTAAATGAATCAAGTAGAAGAGGATGAGTATCGATCGGGCGAAAGGAGGGTTTCAGATGACGCACAAGACGAGATGCGAGAGGACACTGGTGAGGACGGAGCCGTCGGCGGAGTGCCAGAAGAGGATGAGGATGAGCCCAGAGAAGAAGATGGTCCACGTCGAGGTGAAGAGCGCAAAGCGCACGCGATCGCGCTCAGAGGGGCTGCGCTCGTTGTGCAGCATGTTGAAGCGCGATGTGAGCCATGCTGATAGCGCCAGCTGTGCGGCAAAAGCTGTGAGTACCCTAGGGCCATATAGATGCATGAAAACGCACCTCAAAGACACCAAAGAGAATAATGAGGCCGAATGTAACTGAGACCGTTTGTTTCAGCACTCGGAATAGGGTAAAAGAGCAAAAAGACGAACTTGGGTGGCCACGACGTATGTGCTTAGCTATGCCCATTGTGAGACTTGAAGAGGGGGCCTAGAGGGAGGGTATGAATATTTGGGTTGGGTGGCAACGTCGAGGGGTCGTTGAGGTCGTGAGGTGGTTGTGGAGAGAGACCAAGGAAGGTGGTCAGATTTTCAAATTTCCCAAACGCGGCCATTGTCACGTGCGTGCACCGCCACGCCGCAGGCTTTTTGCTTCCGTCCAAAAAGCCAAGATGTAAGCCAAGACCCGAAAGAAGCTTCAATTTGCCGAGTCAAAGTCTGTCAAAGTTAAAGCCTGGTTAGCCGACGAGAAGAAGCAATTGATGTTATCCAATTTTTTTCAAGATTTCTGTCAAGAGTCTGAATTGAGTAGCTCTCAGGACTTTCAAGAATAATCAAGCTTCAAATTGAACCAAAGTTGAAGTTGACGGGAACCGTCGCATGACTGTCTATTAGAGGCAGGGATAAATCACGGCGAGACTGTAAAATATCAGAGGCCTGGTTATAAAGTTTCCGAGCCCATATAAATTTAAAGGAAGGGAAAACATGCTCCCCGATCCAAACAATTTCCACAGAAATTCGGATCAAGGGTTTCATGTTTGAAAGCTCACTACTTATCCGTGGGCTGAATTAGTGGTGCAGCGGTAAGTCAAGTGGCAACTCGAAATCACGTGCCCGTGTGGTTCAAAATCTTTGCACGCTACAGTTCCTTAAAAATATCCTCGTTTAAGTATTAGGTACTAAGTATAACTAGCTTGACAGTGCCGGTGCCATTTGATCAATCACCATGATATCAATGGTCTAAATAGATATTCGTTGCTATCATCTTGAAGGTTTCGCGTCTCATCAAGACTGCAAAATGAAATAAATGCATTCAACAATTTATTTATCCAAGCCCTCAAGAATGAATACATTCTTCCAAGAACATCCTACTAGCCCCCCCCTCAAACGTAGGAGACGGTGACGCTGGAAGAGCCGGAGCTGACGGAGGTCAGGACGGTGCCGCTCTGCTCGATGTCGATGAGAACGGAGCCGGAGGGGCCGACGACGCTGCCGGAGGCGGTCGTGGCCTGGGCGCCGGTGAAGGTGACGGTGCCAAAGTTGGCGAAGGGCACGAGCGAACTGCCCTCCTCGAAGTCCTCAACGATCCACTCCGCGTTCTCCATGCAGAGACGCGCGGTGGAGGTGAGGGCCTTGGTGACGGTCTGTTTGCCCAATGTGAGAGAGAACAGCGGCGGGGTTGAAAAATGAACATACCTGGCCGGTGGAAACGTTCTGGATGATCGCAGTTCCCGCGGTCGCGGAGGAGGCGGTCACGGTCAGCTTGATCGTGTTGCCGGCCGAAACGGTGATGCCAGTGAAGTCATGGGCGAAGTCGGGGAAGTACTCGTACCATGCTGGAAATATATGTTAAGAACGGGGATAAGTTGGAAGTACAGGCAACACACCGTCGAAGGAAACGCGGCCACCAGAGATGGTGAAGTCAATACCGGTCTGCAGGATGGCGGTTCCACAGGTGTCGCCGTCGATGCCGACCCAGGCCGAGGCAGCGTAGGTGCCGCTGGTCGACTTGCCGGAGGGGACTTTCGGGGTGGGTACGACGAAGGTACCTTCAGAGTCCTAGCATTAGCAAATGGTAGACAGGCGGAAGCAAGACGACTAGCCTGTCACCGACTTGTAGGTGCCTGCAGCAGACTCGAAGGCGGCGCCGGCCCAGTTGGAGCTGAACGCGACGTGCGAGCTGTTGCCCTTGATCAAGTTCTCGACAGCGCCGACAGCCGGGCGCATGGGTCCAGACATGTGGGCACCCTCGCGGCGGCGCGCAATGCGGGCCTCCAGGCGTGGGTTGGCGGCGAACGCGGTGGTCGCGAGGAGCGCGTAGCTGAGGAGAGTGACGGCGAAGAACATGGCAAGAGTCTGTGAAGAGTCTGTTCGAGGAGGGAGGACCTGGAGTGCATTGCTGTTGCGTCGTGGTTTTTATATTTGTGGAGAGTGCGACGTCCACGCGTTCCATTTTGCGTTGCATATGCTCGGGCATTCTCCGGAGCTCGAATCAGGGTGGACAAAAGCAGTAAGTCTAGGCTTATCAGGCGTTTTTCAGAAGATACGTGAGCTTCTGCTCGGCCGGGTGAGTTGACCTGAGAAATTGGGGGCGTATTAGGGAGTGGGAAGGGAAGTTAATGTGCTTCGGTGGATTGTTGAACGCGTGTCGGAATCAGACAAGTAGTTGACACCGTTCTCTGCTCCAGATTCATCAGGTTCGACGACTTTGTGTGGCCTTGTGACTGTCGATGTCGTGGTTCTGTTTAAAGTGGTTGTTATGTCACGGCTCCCACCGGCACGTGGCCGCTTTTGTCTCACGCCCGAACGCTCTTCTGAACTTCACAAGTTTAGACCCGTGCCTTCGGCACGCCACGTTTGCAGCTAATTCTCAGTTGCGGGGTTTTTTATATACTTGGCCATCAACTACTACTACAGCTACCTAAACTTATGGGATCAATTTTGGCAGAATATTCATAGTCGAATGCTGTTTCCGTGGATTCTAGGCTGAAGTCTATATTTTCCCTGAAGTACCAAGTCGGAAGTGTGGAAAGTGGTCGTCGAAAGTGGTAGTCTGAAGTCGAAGTCCGATTGATTTCGGCATTCTCGGCAAGACAGTGACAGGATTATTCTCACGCATTGAAATATTGCCTTGCACCTCTGCTCGCCCGGAGGGACCCTCTGAGATGTTGCATAAGGCCCCAAATATAGTAAATGTACACTAATACCTCAAATTGGGCAGCAAAAGTACCTCAAACCAATGGTATATATAAAAAAGAAGAGATAACATGGCCGAAAGCCATGAGTGTTCAGCGCATGAGACCCAAATTATTTCATCCGTTGCTGAGAAGACTTCCCAAGGTCAATAATATCTTGCTATCCGCATGAGGATTTTCTTTGAAGTATCCTGTGCTCTTGGATGCCCTTTTTGTGGATAAAGAAGGCTCGGATAGGGGCCAGATTTCTAATCTGGGCATTCCGCAGGACTCCGCCCGGGCTCAACCCGTGATCCACACTTCAGACTTCCAACTTCATTCTGCACCAAAACTTTCGCCTACGGACTACTATTAAATAGCGAAAAATAATGCTATATAAACTACCTGTAACAGAAGTCAGTACCACAAATCTGTTTCAGAGCGGCAAAAGTTAGACTGATACAAAAAAAATAGAAAGTACCTGCATTCAGAGCCAGGCTGTAGCTGATTTGGAATTAGTAGGGCTAAATCTGAAGAGCCAATTGTGGGTACACACAGAAGATCATAAGCACAGTGAAAAGTGGTGGGGGAAGTTGAATGAAATGTAGTTGACAGATAGGGGTATAGCTGTGGAAATCATCAAAGAGGTGACAGGAATTGAGAGCAGAGAGGGAGTAACAAACCTGGAATGGGAGGGAGCAAAGAGTAAGATGAGGGGCAGAGGCAAAGTGTAATGAAATCTGCCTTGAGGAGCGGCAGCAGGGCGGGAACGGAGAGGTCACATGACTTTTCATGTGATTTAGTGGCGGTGCCATGCTCTTTTCTTATATAGGACAAGTATATTCGACCCGTGCCTTCGTCACGGAGATCACTCAACGCCAGCGAGTTCTCAGCTCGCCAACGCCCGGCGGATTCCGAGTTCCCGGGTTCGCCACAGACACGGTTGATTCCGAGGCGACGAGCACGTGATAAAATCACCTGACAAAATCACATGACATTATCAAAAAAGCTGTGCTCCTCGTCTCTTAATGTATAAGAAAGATGACTCTTGTCGGTCGGCTGGATTCCTCGTCCTTTTCTACTTTGAAGACTCAGGAAATGATATCCCCGGGCCCAGTTTCCCAAATACCTTCGCCCCGAGATCATAGTTTCTCCAACACACCGCGTGCTCAAAGTCCTTCGCGATATCAAAAATAAAACTTTCTCGCGAAATGCCAAGACAGACTGGCTTCCACTATGTATGTGATCGAAGATACACTCCAAATTTAAAGATTCCGACAAGCTGACAACATGGTATGTTGCTTTGTCCTCTTGGCGCTCGGAGCCCGGGCTATTTTAATGCACGGATAATTGATGGGCTGCGTGCAAGCTGCGTGCCGTGCGCGTCTCGACGGTTCTGCGGGTCTCGTGCTAGCCGTCCGTTCCGTAGTGGTTTCTCATTTTCTCTCTTCTTCTGTGGGATGTATTAATACGGCGAAACAACGGCTGTACACGGGGCAGCGTGACGGATGTCTCAACGGTGAGCACATACATCACCATGATCGTTCTTTTTTGACGAATTTATGCTCTGAATCGTGTGCTTGCAATGGTCTGCACTCCGAGTCCTCCGTTCCCTGCCCACCTGCATGATTCTGTGCCCTTTGGTCAATTTCTAGATGTTCAGTCGTGGTTCAAATAGGCATCCTGCTGAGAAATACGACACAACTTGAAGGGTCCGGGTACGGACTGCGAGTCGAGGATCCGCGCGACGCCTCCCGTCAACTGTCGTCACCCGTGCCGTAGAAAAATCCCACTTGTCATGACGGTACGGACCGCGACAGATTTGTTTGCTTGAGAAACAAGTAAAGCTGCACGCCGTGCCTATTACGGGAACGGCCATCGCCTATTAGACAGGAAGAATAAGTCTTCGGTACCGGAAGCATGTCAGCCATTACATCGCGGTGATACAGGGTTGAAAAATCCTCACCGTGAGGATGTTCGAAGCACCACCCTATTATTGCTATCACGGTCCCGAACGACTGTCAATGGGAATGGGAAATCACGTCTGCACGCCGGTGCATCCGTACGTTCTCTGCCCCCTCATGACGAGGGTTCTTCCTTGGCATGCTTTGGCTTTAGAACTTTTGGTTGTATTTATCGTCCTCTTAATACTCGTATACAGATGCCTTACATGTAATTAAATCATCGGTGTTGTTCAAATTTCCTCTTATTCCAACTCACGCTCAGACCTCCTCGCACCCCTGTAATCTCTAATTACACTGGGAAGTAAGTACGGAGGCTGACGAGAGAAATGAGTAGGAGACCAGGAACACGACACCTAGTATTCTGCGAAGAAACAAGGAAGATTCTCTTCGCCAAATCTGTCGAGCAAGAGAGAAGCACGAGTAGGATTTTTTTGTGGAAACGGGAGCTCTGCGGGTCCTACCCGAGATTTCTCCTACTTGGGCTTCCTGCTCATTTGTTCTTTGTTGAAAAAGATGAGTAGGAATTTAAGCAGGAAGCTAAGTCAACTATTTGAATCACCTATTTACAGCTAAATCGAAAACGATAGACGTTTTCGATTTTCGAGCTGAATTCGGGCCGGGCGCTCCCACTGCGTATTTTTTCCAAAAGACTCCACTCTAACTCCACTCACCGTACTGTCGAACGAGAGCACTCTGTTCATAAATTCCCTCCTAAAAGCCGACTACACTACTGCCATGGTATACCGTTATCAGTTACATACCGGCTGCCTCTTGCCAAAAAAGCAGCTTATTCCAAGCTGATTCTGAGTTCAGTGAACTAAATTTACCAGGATGACGCGTTGTGGAGCACCCAACCGAACTCAGCTCGAAAATCGAAAACGTCTATCGTTTTCGATTTAGCTGTAACAGGATGCGCAAGCACCCCCGTCTTCCTGTAATTCCGCTTGTAATCAAATTAGTGGGTCCAATTTTTCTCGGGATCTCGCACGCATAGGCAGGAGCTTCACGAAATACAACAGTTGAACAGAGCTGAAAAGGTTGGACCTCCTAACCGTGTTGCCCATTTGGGCTATTTGGCAACCAAATAAAAGGCCGCGCAGATCCCTCTCATCCAAAGGCTCTCGCCGTAACCGCACAATGGATACCACCGCATTGGGAGCAGCGGCCTTCGGAGGCCTTCCGTAGTGCGTGCATAACACCTACCCGAGCCCAGCGCACCCTCGAATGCCCTGATTTCGCGGTGAAGCTTCAATCCAATGATGATGGTCAACACGTCCGGCACCTGCGCCACGACGCGGTTGACGCAGTGCCGGGACTTCGGGATATCGATGAACGACGTGACGGGCAAGTTCTACCGCGACCCGGGGCGCGCGACGGACCTCAGCCTCGTGGATTTCATGGCGCGTAAGGACGTCATCGAGCAGGTCGGCAAGTGGGCTGAGGAGACAAACAAGGAGTGGGCGCCTATTCTGTATCTCTACGAGGTGCGGAGTGCTCGAATTTATTGTGGTTGTGGCATTGTTGATTTTCTCCAGATCGTGAAAGCGTCTGCAAAGCGCGAGGCAAGTCTTCCGAGTTTGCACACACCGAAATTCGGGCAGAGTTAACATTCAGAAAGCGCGACTGGGGTCATCTCGTATTCACCGACATGACCCTGACTCGGTTCCTCCTAGTCATGGTTTTCCCTGAAGAATGCGGTACGTTAAACCTCGCATATACCCATATCGGGCTTAATTTCTTCTTTACCAGGCTGCGGCAATTTTTCTCACCACGACTACGATGCGCTCACGAAATACCAAGCCGATCGCTTCATGTCGCTGCTGAAATACCTCCACCACACCGAAACGAAACCCAACTGGTCTGCACTCGCGATCCTCCTTGTCCTGCCAGCCAAGTTAAATTCAGCGTTAAAGGGTCCGCGCAACATACGTGACAAAGTCGAACGGCTACGCGCTCGATCCCGCCTTCCTGCAATCGCTCGACCCGCCGCCGCCCACCGTGCGCAACATCTCGCACGTCACACCGGACACCTTCGTCCCGAGCCTGCTCTCCAACGAGCTCGACAGCATCGACACACTCCTGAAGCAGGGTGGCAAGCGCGTGCCCAAGACGGTGCGCTACGAGGTCCTCGGGAGCAAAGACGCGCGCCCCGACGTGTCCGCTGTGTGGAAGTCCAAGAACGCGCGCCAGTGCGCGCAGTGCGCGGCGGTCAGCGCCAAGGACCTGATGCTGTGTGCCAGGCGCGTCGCTCGGTTTATCGACTACTCCTTCGGAGCCCATAACATTGCTGAACAGATGCCGCCTCATCCATTATTGCAGCCGCGAATGGTTCGTCTGGATTTCCCCCTCCCTGAACGAGGTTCGCACCGTTTATTTATTTATTTCACACAACTTTCCAGCCAGCGGCTCGCGTGGCCCACGCACAAACTTGTCTGCAAGAAGGCCGACAAGTGACCAACCACCGGCTATGGTCGATCTAACGAAAGTATCTAATGCTTTTTATATATTACATGAAAATCAACGCAAGATCGTGGCGAGTCCACGAATACATTAACGGTGAGATTACTATGCCGTCACGGCGGGCACCAGGCCTGCCTTCTGCTGGATCGTTGCCAGCGCGTCGCCGAACGCGCCCATGTCGATGCCCGTCTCGCTCATGACGGAGGCGGCGGTGCGCGTGATGAGGTCTACTGCGTTCTCGGTCGCCGGGTTCAACGCTGCGTCTGCGGGCCGGGAGTGCGGATGCAAGGGCGGGGGCGGGGGCGGGGGCGGCTTGTACCATGCAACGCACCCGCCATGCGCGGCGATGTCACCCGCCGACGGTTTGTAATTACACGTACCGAACAGCTCGAGCGCACGAGTGAAGTTCAGCGTTGGGTCGAAGAGCGGAAGCGCTGGAGGGGAGAAGGTAAAAGGGTCAGTGAATTCCAGGCGTACGACGGAACATCGACTCACCGTTTTGGATGACGTCCGCCGCCGCCTCAGGCGAGATGTTTCGTGAAATCATCACTGTCACGAGTGGGTTGGTTCAATTTTGGGCGGGATGATGGGGGTACGTACGGTAAGCGCCGACGACGATGCACGCGCGGGCTTCGAGTAGGGAGTGCACCAGGACCTTTCCGCCGGCGGCGAGCGCGTCCCGGATGAAGGCGCATGCTTCGGGTAGGACGAGCAGCAGATCGTCCGGCGCGTGTGCGGGGATGGTGAAGTGGTGGTGATGCACGGGCGCGGAGATCACTTCCGCCGGCGCAAACGACAGCAGGTGCGTCACGTTGAGGTCTATGAGGAGCAGTTCCGCCTGGTCCGGCTCGCTTGGGAATTCGCTGGTTGGACATTTAAGCTTCAAGTATTGTGAGGAAGAAAGGCGACACTACCTGCTGAGGAGCAGCGTGTCTGGTATTATTACTGCGGTATCAATCAGCTGGTTCAGGAAATTCGTGACGTCTTGCTTTTGTTTGCGCTTCCAGGAGATGTACGCAGGATGGGTGGGAGTTGGGGCGCATCCGCATGCAGCGAAGGTTTCGAGCTGCTTGAGGAAGCCGTAGTTGGGCTGCACCCGCGATCGGACTGCCAAAAAATTAGAACGAGCCGAGAAACAAAAGATCGGCTTACACTGTTTTATGAAAGAGATGGCGGCGGCGCAAGTCAGCGACATGGTCTTCATTACTGCGAAATGTTGAATGAGATCAATCGAACTATATTTAGGAGGTAGGCGCACGATACGCGGAGACTGAGGAACGGTCAATCGGTGTCAATGGAAATGTAGTGACCGCGACACGTACGGACAGTGGTGCTGCGGGACACTCCCATGACACAATGAATAAGGACCTTCCCGCCACGAGCGAGCGCCTCTTCAATGAATCGGCACGTATCCGGCAGATGAATCAACAGCTCATCGTACTCCGAGTCGTCTACAGGAATAACCAGGTGATGCGGCCCCGTTGATGCGTACTCCGGACAAACAGAAAGTATGTGGGATATGCCGAGCCGCGTCCTTGTCTCCTCAGACTGCGCCGCCGAAATACTGGCAAAAATCAGCGCGGGATCGTCCAGGGCCCAGGCCATACGCCACTCACTTGCCAAGATAGATCTGACCTTTGACGATTTCGTCCACACTCGGGGGGATAGAGTCGTAGATCATGGGAAGGAGAGTAAGTGCCAGCCCGGGCGGGTTAGTGTAAGCTTGGTGTAAGGAGTATATAAGCCCTTGCAAAGGCCGAGCAAGTCGCAGAAGAGGTGCACCACAGTTACCAAATTTCGCGGGTTTGCCCGATATGACGTAATCCCACGTGGACCCCGCAATTTCCCCACAGTTCAACCTCTGGTTCAAGTTCTATTCAAGTACTTCCGGGGCAGGCAGTCTTTTTCCGGACTTCCAGAGAAGGGTATCAATCATCTAACAGGTTTTTTTTTCCCACCTTGCAGTCTGAATTCATATTTCAATAATCATGATTTTCCTTGGCGACCAACCGAAGGGAATCAAAAGGGAATGCTGGATGTAAGTAGCGGCTGAAGGAGCAGTACCTAATCCGAGATAGTCTCACAAAGACTAAAGTTATCGCCATCACAGCCTATCGGTCTGTCGGGATGCCGTGATAACAAGCGGAAGATTCCGTTTGCCGATCAGACCGAACATTTTCTGCGTACTCCACCCTACTCCAGGTTGGTTCTCAACCGTTCTCAACGGGACCGCACCGTAATATACCGATGCCGATGTCTTTAGAGCGTTGCCATCTTTTTGGCTGGTTTCTCCTGGGTTCATTTTCCGACACACATGCACATTCACTTTCTATATCCTGGTCCTGATCACTAGGTGATTTTTGTATACTAGGCTATTGTGCATCCCTCGCATTCGCAGTGCTAGATATCAAACTGGACTCCTGCTCCACTCCTCAAAAACACCTGGAATATCGGGAGCAATGACCAGCATGATCCATTGACGACAACTTGAAATGTAAGTGTCTGCAAAGATGAACCGGAGAAGCGCGACCGATACAAGTCTCACAGAGTTACGAACGTCGACAGGATAATGAATATTCCGATTGCCTACGACCACTTAATAGGAATTATCAGGCGTTTCTACGCGCACAAGAAAATTTAAAAGATGAACAATGATTTCCACTAGCTCAGCGGCGCTTGGACGCCATTGCGAGCAATATATCCTTATCCTGCGACTCGTCAACGAGGGCACGCAGTTTTCCGTTTCGATTGGCCAAAAGTTCCTGGGGAGTCGCGAACTCAACCTTCGCCAAGTCAGAAGGTTTTTGACGGAATATTATTGGAGGCTTACAATATTCCCCGCGTCAAGCACCATCTTGGTAAGAGGGTGAGTGGGCGGAACGTTCGGGAACGGGGTAACATACGATGCGGTCGGCATCCATGATGCTCTGCAGGCGGTGCGCGACGGTGAGGAGGGTGACGTCTTTGCCAAGCTCGGTCCGCAGAGATTCCTGGATGACTTTGTCCGTCTCGTAATCTATCACCGTCAGTTGCGTACAGTTCTCGAGAGGAAAAGTCCTTACCAATGGCAGACGTAGCTGTATGAGTATGGATGCTCAGCAGGCGGACTTTCAAGAAAATAATCAAACAGCGAACCTTCATCGAGAACGAGAACTTTGCTCCCCCGGATTAGCGCACGGGCTAGTGCCAGAATTTGTCTCTGTCCGACGGAAAGGTTGGCGCCGCCAGACGCTAGCATCGTGTCCAAGTTAATCTGTGTCCCTTCGCCGGCGCTCGCCGCCTGCAAGCTAAAGAGACCCGCCGCGCGAAGGGCGCTATTCAGCGCCGCATCATCATGTTCGCCCAATGGGTCGAGGTTCATGCGGAGAGAGCCGCTTAAGAGTTCGGGCTGGACCAGATAGACAGATAAGTGAGCTAGGTAGGGCTTAAAAATGTGTTGACGAACGATTTGCGGTATGATGGTGATGTTACGGCGCACGGCCTCGAGGTTCAGGGACGTCGTGGGTATCCCGTCGTAATAGATTGCACCGTCCGTCAGGATGGCGCGGAGCAGGGCCAGGGTCAACGAGCTCTGCAGCTGAAGTCAACGCTGTCCAGTCTCATCTGAGCGAAATGGGGAGCTACCTTCCCGGATCCAGTGCGGCCAACTGGGCGGTGACAATTGGGAACGTATCATGAGCCAGAAACCTCACACTCACCTATCCCAATGCGTTCGCCTCCCTTAATGTCGAAAGAAATGTCCCAGAGGACATTCGGGCCGTCCGCGGAGTACCGAGCACAAAGGTTTTTTGCACGGAGGTTTCCGCTGCTGGGCCAATGCGCGGGCGGCATGCCGTTGACCGTAGCCTTGGGCTCCTGCTCTATCTCGAGATACTGTTTTATCCGCTCCAGACTATTGCACATTAAAAATCATGAAGGCCAGGGGATCGGCTGATTACCTGTTGCCTGGGTTCGAAAACAAACATGTCAGAGTGTTGCTCTCAATGTTGACTGGGACTTACTTTGGATTTCCAACTGGTTGATCGTGCTGCTCGTGATGAATCATCCTAAAGAAATATACGAGCCACGACCGACGCACCTGACGCCATACATGATAATCATACCGAACCCGGCTACACGATTAGTTTAGTAGCTGGGATCGAGGAAGAAAAGGCGGAGCATACAGGCCATGTTCAGCGAAAAGCCCACAGTCGAGGACCCTTGCTTCTGGAAATAGACCATGTATATCGACAAGACGCCGATGAACACAGTGCCGAGGGTGTCCATGCGCACTGCGACCCAGCGGCTGAGGTTGTGGAACGTGCGGGCCGTGCGGGTGTAGTGGTTTATGTGCTTGAGGGACATGTCGATGAACGCGTCTTGCGCGTCGTATGCGCGGATGGAGACTGTGTAGGGTGAGAAGAGACAGGTAGTGGTCAGGCTGGGCGTACTTAGCCCGTCGATGGCTGCGCCAAAGCTATAACGCGCGCGTCAAATAAAGGACAGGTTTCTCGGGCGTGTTCTAGACTTACTGTCCCAGAACCGGCGCGCGGGCATTCGACCTGGAGAATTTATGGAATCGAACCAAAGATGAATGCACATAAATTGACGCACATTTCGCGTTTGACCGAAAGTTGGGCTTTGGTGTACAGACTGCCAACCCACGTTCCAGCAAGCAAAAGCACGGCGGCCGGCAGAAGAAACGGCGGCGCCAAGAAGAGGATGGCTCCGAGCTTGATCCCCGCGAAGAAGACCAAGTCGAACACGCCCCACAGAGATTGGCCGATATTCGCATCGACGTCGCGCAGGTCCTGGGTGCAGCGAGCAATCACCCTGGAAGTCGGTGTTATGTCAAGCCATCTGGGAAAATATTAGGAAAATGAACGAGAATCATAAATCGTGCTTGCCTCAGCGTGGTTCCCAGGATTGATTGCATAAGTTCTGTGTGGATTACGGTCGAGGCTCGCACCATTCCAAAGAGATAAATGAGAGAGTTGCAGACGTAGACCGCGAGAGTCAAAAATAGAATCCCGCCTATTATTCGTTCATATGAGCGGCAAGAGACCAAGGAGATGAAACAAAAAGCAGACCATAAATCGAAATATGGCTGTTAAAATAAATTAGCAAGAGAAGAAAAGTTAATATTTTATTAATACGGACTAGGGTACGTTCACTTCGGATACATCTTGGTCCTCGTATTGCGAGGCAAAATAGCCCAAGTACCATGTTCGCAAGTTGATAAGCGAATCCGTGACGAACATCCAGATCCCGACGGAGACGAAATATAAGACAGGATGCCGGCCGCCCAGCGCCAACACGTAGAGTTTCACTATAAAGCATAATTAGAGGCGAAGAGCGAACCAGGAATTTTCTTACATGCGGCCCAGCTCACATGGCCGATGTCAATTTCCTCGGCCACGACGAGCTTCCCGCCGACTTGAGGCTTTTCGAGAGATCCGTCTACGACCTCCTCTTGCAATGCCAGGTTTTTGGCTTCGTCCACAATTTCGAGTGCGAGATCGCGGTTCTTGGCCAGCGCGTCAGAGACGTTGCCTTGGCTCAATATACGTCCATCATAGCCCATGGAAACGACGAATCCAGCAATCGGCTGGGTCAGCGCGATGTTGTGCGTCTAATAAAATGAAAATAAAGACATAAAAGAGATGAACACAAAGCAGAAGACAAAGCCACCACGCACGACCAGAAGGGTTGTTCTTCCAACGAGCAAGTCTCCCCCAAAGCACTTCTCGACGATCCACTGCGCGGTGTGCACACTAGAGAGATGGGATCAAATCCGCATAGTCAGGCCCCCACAACTACACGTACTCCAATGCCGCCAACACGTCGTCGAGCAGCAGGATCGCGGCGCTACTATATATTGCCCGCGCCAAGGTGACTCGCGCGCGTTGTCCGCCGCTCAAAGTGACGCCGCCCTCGCCTATTTCCTGAAGATCGCCTGCTTCGAACATGGCGAGATCGGGCTCGAGCCCGCATTGATATAAAACCTTGGTGTAGCGCTCGGCGTCGAAGGGTGCGCCGAAGACGATGTTGGCCTAGCGAAGCTGAGCTTGGCTCGCGACTCAAGTCGATCAACGCACCTTGATCACCGACGGGCCAGAGAAGTTTGGATTATTTAACACGCATAATAGCGCGCTAAGAAGCGCACTGTACGCACCTTGATCGTGTCGGGTTGAACCCACGACTGCTGTGCAGCGTACGCGACCCCGGCGCCTCGCGGCAAATTGAACCATGAGTCACGTGATGACCGGAAGAAGTGCATTTCGCCTGTGAAATGTTCAAGTTGGGCTAATGCGGCGGGGGTCCGGAGATTTGCTTACCTAATAGCGCCATTAAAAGCGAAGTCTTCCCGGACCCCGTGGGCCCGAGAATGAGGTTGATACAGTTTGGCTTGAAGAACAACGAGCCGTCGATGCGAAGAAGGAAGCGGTGCTGATTGAGACTCTGGGCATCGCCGCTGGACCACGAAAAGGTGGCATCGTTGAAGCCGATTTTGTCCTCGCTGATATTGGGAGGCGAACTGACGGCAATGCCAGTAGGTTGAGCTGAATATGCGTCCAAAAGCTCGGTCTAGCGGCATAAATTAGTCCCGTTCTCGGTGTTAGTGTGAAGAAGAATACTCGCATCACGTAAGAACTCATCCAACCTGTCGAGCGATACTCTCCCGGTCACTAGGCTGGTCATATCCGCGAAAAATTCATGCAGCTGCGCGCGGAATATGTCGAACACGGTCATCGAACTAGAATGTGCACCGTCGTGACCAAATAGCGAAGCCTCTGGAACAGCACGCACGAAAAAACTATGGACGCGTTCAGCTCCTGCTTCATGATCATCGTCTGAAAATGCTTTTCAGTCGTACACCCAGAAACGCATGCGGGGACCACCGACACTGCACTCGAGTTAGTCATCTGTTTATTTCGAGTGAGTGCGAGAACATACTATGTGGCATAGGTGGACATCATGGTGAAAACCGGAATGGTGAAGCTTCGATTCTGTCAGGGATCAATTCATGCAACGTCCCAAAAGATCGCTCACTTGACAGTCGAGATAAAGAGCGCAAGAACCTTGCTTTTCCACAGCCAGTTCAATTCGTCGTTGCGCGCCTGGGATATCCGCTCTTCTGTCTTCTTCTCCCAGGCGAACAGCTTGATCATGCGAAGAAGATTCATTGCTAACGGTGGAAATTAACGGCGGATCGGAACTAACAGGGAAACACTCCACTTTCGCTAACTGACTGCACTCTGGCGTCAGTCCGCTGCATCAGCCCCTGCTGAACAAATCGAATGCGTCTCGCGATCAAATCCGGCAGAGGGAACACCGCGACAGTAACACCCAGGCCGACAAATGCCGCCCATCCCAAGACTTGATAGAGAAAGCAGACCCCGAGAAAGCTTTGTAGCAGATAGACGACCAACTTGGGCAGGCGTTCCCCGGCAGCGACGATATTTTGCAGATCGGTCGTGGCGAGGTTGTTAATCTTTCCAACCAAGTTGCGCCCCTTTGTTGCGGAGGACGGAGTGTCTTCCGAAGGCTCAAGCTCGGAGGTCTCTGCCTTCACGCGGACCCGGAGAGAGTGTTCAAATACGAGCTCCGTAAGCATCGCTTCGGCTTGGATGTTGACGCGATTCTACACTGTCTGAGCTGTCAGTGTAAACTGGTTCTCGGGGGACTCACATAGACGAATTTATGCCACTGAGTCGCAACGGTTCCAAGCGTCGGGCCAACGAAGAGCAAGACGATCCAAAACCATGGCCGAACGGTTGCGTTGCTGCCTTTTGCCTCGAGGTAACTGCAAGCAAGGTGAATGAAAAAAAGAACATCTGGCGCGTTTGGACGTACTTGAGCAGCCTATTAATGGCCACGGGACTGCTGAAGCTGGTAACCACCTGGACAATGCTCAGCAGCACTACTGTGGCGTAATCCCCGCGGAAGACGCGCATGAGGCCGAAAAAGATGTGGCGGGGTTTGCCCTTTGAAGACACATTAAGATGCTGTAACAATAATGGTTGGTCAATGCTCTACTGAAGTGTTGGATGCGATTTACAGCGAAGGTAGCAGCTTTCAGGATCTTAGCGTGGGTGTGATCCGGGAGAGGAGGGAGAAGGTCATACGGCAGATGCGGTAGGCGGCTCGCCAGCATTATAAGCGGGTCGAGGAAGGTGTAGGTAACCAGCGAGATAATGGACGCAGTTTGCTCCGGGCTGGCGGCAGTCTTAGACTCCTGCATCAGGGTCAAGGGCATAGTAGATGGTGAAGAAAACACTACCCACTTGTGCATCCGAAGGGATATACACTCCGGGCACGAACAGTGGAAGAAGTACGCCGATAGCGGTCAGGATAGATAATTTTGCCCACAGCACCCAGCCCTCGTGTGTATCTTGCTGCGGGCGATCAAAGGTAGCGAGAGGAAACAAGTCGCGGTATAGATACGTGAAGAATATGACGGCGAGCAGAGTATTGAGATGTCTTGTTGCGATAGTACCCCACCGGCTCCCAGAAATTGATATAGACGCCAAAGCCGACGCGTAAACCTGAATTAATAGAGAGTTTGCGCAAAAGCCGCAAAAGCCGCATGCGGCTTTTTTGCATTGCGCAAAGCCGCGGGGTTGATTTGAATTACTACCTTTAAAACCAATTCAAACTAGTATTTTGGAGTTGGAAACTGGTCTGTAATAATACGCAATGTCATGTTGACGCCTTGGTGGCCCAAGCGTGGAAAAATCAACATGTGACCGTATCAATACCGCTTTGATTTTCGCTTCAGCGAGCCACTCAGTCCTCAGGTGTCAGTTTCTACAATGACTCGCGGCAAGATACGTGCCAAAGCCAGTCTCACTCCGACCCGAACACGGCACTCGACACGTTTGCAGGCTAAGAACAACGATGAAGCTCCCGAAATACATTCTGCACACGCTTCCCCCGCGCGCGATGAAAGCCCACCTTGGCTGGGCATAGAAGGGAGCCAGTACAGTGCAAAAGTATACACATTCCGCTCATATACATTTGTTACAGGGCTCACAGGCGAGATTTCCCCGTGCGGCTTTGCGCAATGCAAAAAAGCCGCGTGCGGCTTTTGCGGCTTTTGCGCAAACTCTCTAATAGCGCATTCGGTAAACGAGATGAAAGTGGAGACGAAACCTACATAGACCAGGCACAACAGTCTTTCTGTAGATAATGTAAATGTAGCCGCTGTATCCCCTTGCTTATTTTGGTTGCCAACGAACGACTCGGAGGAAGTGACTGCCAACGCAGACAGCACGAAGCAACCGCAGAGCCTTAGAATCCCGATTGTTTTCGAAACGACGCGCTGAGCCGGGGCTTGACCTGCACCTAAATTCGCGCGCTTCGGCTTCGAGGCGAATGACGCGTGCAAAACGAGGATCGAGGCGGATAGCGCTGTGCAGAAGACGGGGATGGAGAGACTGTCTGGGAGAGACCTTTTGGTAATTGATTCAGAAAAAATCGAGAAACGAATATTTAAACGCGTACATAGGGCTGCTATGCGTCAAATCATTGAGAGGTGGTATCTGTGGGGGGTCCATGGTGGCGACGCGCCTTGCCCATCCGTTTATGAAGAGCAGCCACTGATGCTGCGGCTAGCGGCGTTTCATGACATAAGCTCGGGTGCAACCGACTCGGCCCCAGAAGAAAAAAAAAGGCAGCAAAAAGGCTCAAGCTTGGAACCGCTGAATTTTACATATACAGACGAAATAAGCAGGCAGAACCAATGGCAAGACACCTGCGCCGCGTCCTCCTGCGCTCAGCGGCGCAGCGCGAGTCCCGACTGCGTAACAGTATGCGCAGAACGAACAGCGTTCGCATGTCGTAAAGAATCCACATCGGCGTTTCCTCTCTTGGTTTCCTCGCCGCCCAATACAGTCCTCACCACTCCGGCACGGGGGCCTTCTTGGTCTTGGTCTTGGCCACCTTCGCACTGGGGCACAGTCCCGCCGCGCTGAGCGTGCACTCTCCGCAGCGCGGGGTGTTCGAGGGGCATATCGTCTAACGAGAATCATGAAGAAGCCATGCAATGCACCCAGAAACAAACACACCTGGCCGAATCCCACGAGAAGCGGGTTGATGTCGCGATGCAGCTCCTTCGGGAGCCACGACTCGAGGCTGATCCTGTGCCTTCTCAGCAATGGAACGAAGATTGACGAAGGACGCGTACCGCGCGTCTTCGGGCGTCTCCGCCGTGTGCCAGCCCAGCAGTCGCGTAATACGCAGGACGTGAACGTCGACGCCGATCCCGTTGTTTCTGCGATGCGTGAGCAACGTCCAGCGACCGGCGAGAGCGCACACACATGCCCCATGCACTCTGGAGTGTGAGGAACCCGATTTTTGGGCCGACGCCGGGCAGCGAGATCAGCCCCTCGATCGTCTGCGGGACGTCCGAGTCGAACTCGTCCCGCAGCTTGTCGGCGGCTAGCTTGAGGTGCCTGGGTGGCAGAGCATGAGCAGATGGGATTGCCGAGAAGGGGGGACGGACTTGGTCTTGACGCGCCACATGCCGACCTTGTTAATTGCCTCCGAGATTACTGTAGGGTACGGTGCCGCCAAGGGCCACGCGCAGCTTCTTGACCGCCGCGTCAGTTACTTCGTCCTTCGTCTGCGGCGATAGCATGAGCGACACGAGCGTGACGAATCGTTTGTTCTGCCCTCTCGATCAAGTACATCGTCCAAAAAAAGTGCACGGCGTCGCTACCTTCGGATCCGTCTCGTCCTGCTGCGCCATGTGGCAGCCCATAGTATCGACTGGAGCCACGGTCTTGTCACGCATCGCCTTTATGCCGTCGTACACCTCGCGCCATCGCGCAGGGGCAGGGTGTGGTGCAGCCAACGCCTTCTTATACAGCGTCTTGGATTTTTTCGGGGACTTCGAGGTTGATTTGGACGGGCCTGGAGATGCCACATCAGGTTCTGGCGTGCTTGCTTCAACTTTAACGCGTTTTGAGCGCAGGGGTGTGCTCGGAGGAGTGGCAGAGATTCCGTACAAAGTCACTCCGCTGTTGTACGGGCTTACGCGCGCCTTTAGCCTAGGAGACGTGCGTTGGAGGCCAGACATGAATTTGAGGGCCAGAGGGTCCAAATTGGGTCAAGGAATGCGCCAAAGGCTTAATGGTGATGGTGGTCCTAGTGCAAGGTTGTATTACCTCATTTTGGGCCTCCACGAAATCCGGTAATCGTCGATTGAGATTATAGCAGCAATACACTTCAAAGTAGATACATAGTTAACAAAATTAACAATGTACAACCACTCTAGACATCTTGGGGGTTTATCCCAATCACCAGGTGCGTTCCCATACACCGTGACCGACTGGTAAATTAAATAACTCAGCAATTGCGGTCAGGACGATGCGTACGGCTCTGCTCGCCGCGCATGTACGTTCCTCCGACGTTCCGCCCCTTCCGGCTCCAGCACAGGAAACCAGGGGTGTATCTGCGGGTCCCACTTAAGCAGCCCTACATCGAAGGATGGCATCTCTGCCATCGAACTGGGTACATCCCGGAGCCGCTGGCACGCATCGACGAGGTTTCGGAGAAGCTAATCATGCATGAGTAAATGCACACCGTTCGCAAGCGCCACGGAACACACCTGTATTCGCTCGTCCGTCCATAAGCCGGCGTAACCACCGGCAAAGCGCGACTCGATCAGGGGCTCAAGGATGGACTGCGCGAGCTTGAATGATTCGCACGGAGAGAAGGTCTTGTCCTGAAAAACGGTCAGGATACGAAAGAAAGCCCGAGGTGATGATGGACAGACCTGCAGCATCCGGCCGCACACGTTGGTAAAACCTTCGAAGTCCGGGGCCGCAACGACGGGGGTGGAGGAGAGATCGTATCCTCTCCCGAAGGCCCACTTATAGCGACGCAAGAAATTCGCGTGCATCTGCCGCCAGGCAAACGACATCAGAGGCATCGACAGCTGCGATACGTTTTAACACCCAAGAGTAGCTGCAAGGATACAATACATACCGCAAACATGGCAATTGTCATGGCTTGCAAGGCCGACAGGAGACTGTGCTGGAATCTCATCTCGCGATCCGCCGGAGAATCTACCACAAGTCAGAAAAGGGTGCGGCAAGCAGGCGGCCAGCTAACCTGGTTGCACAGCGAGTAGTATGTCATCCAGGCAAGTCAAGTGCGCCTCGATTACTTGTGACGCATACCAATACGCAAACGGTTTCTCCTCTGAGGTATACAGCTCTAACTGAAACCCCGACAGAACCACCTCGCGAATGACGGAGAGTCGCCAGACCAAGGCACAGGCGGGAATATGCTTCATGATATGCGTACTCCGGAGGTCCTAGAAGAAGTTCTATCAATGGACAGGTAAAGCAGGTCCCGGCGAGAAACATACCGGTATCGTCGAAGCAATGGCCATTAACCGCGTATAATAGATGTGTAAGTCCACGAGTGCCTTCATAAAGAACCGGCGACGCCGACATGGATTATACCACAGCGCTCTAATATACTCAGTCATAAGCTATCCCGGGCGAACAAAAAGAGTCAACGAACTATTGGCTTGCGAGGCTATGAACACACATGCCTTGAAGTGCCCGCGTTGGAGATCCGCCCATGGGTGCGGCCACTTGCTCTGTGTATTCCGATCCACGAACTGGACGACAGATTGGTAGCTGACACCCAGCGTTTCGAAGAAGAAGCGGTCCATCACCCATGTCGGGTTGTACCGGTTTAACACAAGCAGCCCGTCGTAGAACACAGACTACGAAGGGAGAGGTCAGAACGAATTTAAAGGAATGTGAAAGAACGTGCCTGCGTCGACGACCGGATGTACGGTATTCGCAGTGGCGGATTCGGGAGCCATACACGCAGATTGCCCGCTAGCTGCACAGTTGTCAAGCAAATGAAATGTGCGACAGCAACAAACATGCCTCCCAGGTCGAAATATTGGCCGTCTGCGACAGCAGTCGTTGTTCTTCCCATCCATCTAAGAGAGCGTCTATAGCGTCCCATGTCTCAGCAACAAGGGGCACATCGATGACTCTGATCGGGACAGTGCTGTTGAGCTTGCGCGCGATGTAGGGATCAAATGCCAGACGAGCGTTTGATGTAGGTCCCGGATCTGGCGAGGGATATGACCGGAGAGTCTTGAGGTGGTTTCGCGCAACGTTGATGAGGTTGAGAAAGTCTGACGTCGACCTGAAGATGTTGGCATCCATGGTTTGCAGCAGTGCCTGATGAGATGTAAGAAATCATTCAGCAATTATTGAAGAGACTACCTTCCGCAGATTCAGCCTTGCAATGAGCGCAGTGGCCCACGGGTCCGGAACTAAAGCAGATGTTAGTGGACGGCAATCGCACGTTTCCCATTATCCGCACCTTTGTTAGACCTCAAAAGCCAGGCTGTGGCATTATCCAGGCCGATAACCACGTTTTGCACGGACATGCCTTCGAGCAGGGATGTATCGCCTTTATCACTCTGCCAATCTTCTGTCTGCAAACATGTAAGCGCATTGGCAATAAGAACACAGAGTACTTACATCATGAACATGCCCCTTGGAAAGCTCACGCCAAGAAAGATCACAACACTTAAGTAACCCGCATATTGACGCGCGCAGAACAACGGGTATGAGCTGGGGCGGGTGCAGCGCGTCGTGGTTCAGGCCGTACGGCAGAACATCGGGGTGCATCTCAGATACGACGATGGCATACAGACACGTAAAAACGGTGTGTGCCAGCGTGTTCCCGGCGTGCCACAACATCTGGGGACGATGGGTGGCCCGATACAAGTGAATTGGACGGAAAGTCACTCACTTCGTACGAGAAGGACCTGTCTATGATCCAACAAATCTCCTCGGGCAACAGGGGGGCCCATGCATCGAAGGGAGGCCGCTCTCCCTCAGCACCAACCATACCACTGTCAAGACGGGGTTCTCCGATCTGAAAAAATGGCTATCAGCCTACCAGCGTTCTAGGTTGGGATTATATCCACCTCAAACGCACTCATGGCGTCTTGTAAGGTGAATCCTTCCCTCAGTATCAAGCCCCCCGGCTCCATATCTGGAATATTCGTTAAAAAAACGCAAGTGGAGAATGGGTACAGCGTACGGGCCGCAGCTTCAGTAAAAATGCTTGTAACATCCCTAAAATTGTTGCCTCCCGGTAGGTCAGCGATGGCGAGCCTATCCATCCAACAGACAGCACAGAGAGCCGATACTTGGAGGTCAGGAACAAGGTGGAAAGCTGTGTCCTCTGTTTGTTTCCCGCCAAACACTCTTATTCCCGATTTGCATGTTTCTGCGAGTAAATCGCGTCTGCCGCACACTCCAGCGCTTCCGGAGCACTTCCAATGGGTCTTTAAGGAGAAATTCCACCATCTCGGTGTCGAGTGCTCTCAAAAATGAGCCTAAGGAGAAATCCCGAACAATTTTCTCCGGTATTCAGCCAACAGGTATTCCCCACGTACGTCGTGCTGGCCCCCGCGACGCGTGTTTATCAAAGCGAGCTCCAGCTAGGCAACTATCTGGGTGCCCTCTCCAATTGGGTTAAGATCCAGAACGAAAATCCGCAGGACAAGCACATATTCTCGGTGGTGGGATGGCACGCGTTGACTCTGCCCCAAAATCCTAAAGAACTTGCTGCTTCTCGGCGCAACATGCTGGCTGTCTTGCTTGCCATTGGTCTAGACCCAAAGCGGTCCATTCTGTTCCATCAAGACTCTGTAAGGTTTTATACGTCGCTTGGTCTGGTTCTCAGTCGACAACATTGCTTAGAATGCAATGCATACTGAGCTCGCGTGGATATTAAGCTGCATCACGCCGACGGGGAGGCTTCGCAGGATGACTTCGTGGAAAGTGAGTCGAATGTTGCCGCCTGTGAAGCACTCTGACGGTTATCCTTTATCCAGACGCGTCTAGCACAATCACGGAACGCCAACGACGAGTCGGAGGTCGATGAATCGTTGCTCAACACGGGGCTCCTCACATATCCCGTCCTTCAAGCAGCCGACATCCTTCTCTACAAGTAAGATGCAGCAAAGAGCGGCTTTCATCCTCTCACCACCCTTCAGAGCCACCCACGTCCCTGTTGGTGATGACCAAACACAGCACCTCGAGCTCAGCCGTGACATCGCTGATGCCTTCAACCGCACCTTCGCGCCCGTGTTCCCCCTGCCCACCACGCTCATCAGTACGTGGTTTCCTGCTCGTTGTGCCGCCGTTCACCCCGCGCAGCGCCTTCGAAGCGCATCCTCTCGCTCAAGGACCCTAGCGCGAAGATGTCTAAGTCCGCGCCCGACGCGGCCTCGCGGATCCTTCTCACCGACTCCGCAGCGCAGATCGCCGCGAAGGTGCGCGCCGCCGTGACGGACTCAATTGCGACGGGCGTCACGTACGACCCCGCCGCACGTCCGGGAACGTCGAACCTCCTCGCGATCCTGGCGGCGTGCGCGGACGAGGACGTGGGCGCGGTCGCAAAGCGCTGCGCAGGGATGAGCCACGGCGCGCTCAAAGCGGAGGTCGCGGCGGCCGTGGAGGCCCTGCTGGCTGGGCCGCGCGCCGAGTTCGAGCGGATTCGGGGCGATGTCACGTATCTGGATCAGGTCGCGCGCGAGGGGGCGGCCGCGGCGCGTGAGCTCTCTGCGCAGACCATGGCCCAGGTCAGGGCGAAAATAGGCCTAAATTAGCCTCCAAAAGTGAATTCAGATATAGAACAGATGTGTTTCGGTGCGATGATAGTTAGTCATGCTAACCAGTGTCCTGCTGGAATTAGATGGGAATACATTCGTTGACGCGAAAAAATGCACTGGCTGGAATGCTACGTCGTGCCAATATACCCTCGTCGTCTAAACTTCTAACGAAGATACTCTGAGCAATAAATATATTCTAAACGGCGTGGCGAATAAGAGCGAGGGGACCGCAGAGTAATCTGGTACTGAAAAGGCTTCACATGCCTTCAAGAAGTTAGCACTGAAGTTAGAGCCCAGAAACGAGAACTTACGATGTGATGCCAGTTGTGAACTCAACTCTCGGTTCGATGGTCCTTCCATCTTTGTCCACAGCCTTCGAGATCGTAACAGTCGCAAGGGACATAACCATCTGGATCCATAAGGAACTCTCTGTTAGATTTTGACTGATGCGCCCATCAGCGCCATGAATCTTAAAACGAGCGTTGCGGCGTACCCTGCACAAATACGCCGCCCGAAGCCAAAAACCCATTCTCGCGGGTCTGCCTGGGAATTGTCTCCCGTGAACCTCTCTGGATCGAACACAAACGGGTCCGGATAAACGCTTTCGTCGTGCATCATCGCCCAGATGTTCGCGATTATCGTCGTCTTCGCCGGTATATAGAAATCTTTATACGTATCCGATTGGGACGTGCAGTGAAAAAGGCTAAAAGGCGCGGGTACTGCCCAGCGGAAGACCTCTTTTGCTACACATGCGAGATATGGGAACGCCTCCCGATCGTGCAGCGTAGGGAGCCGTTGCTCCTTGGCCAAAAATACGTCGACCTCAGCTTGAGCCCGGTTTTGAACCGTGGGATTCATCATCATCGCGAAAAAGAAGGCTTTTATTGAGGCAACGGTCTATGAAGCTCATCAATATACATGTAGGAGCTGTGTAGGAGAATAACTAAAGAAATGCTTACGGTTTCAGCGCCCGCGATATACAGTGCCTTGGCAGCCCAAAGAACAATGTCTTCCGTCTCCGCGTCAGCAGGAGGGCCGTCCGGGGGCTGGAGAAGCGTTGATGTGAAGGATGGGACTGCGGTTCCGGCGACCTGTATTGATTAAGTTTAAAGGGAGTAGCGCTTGAGGGAACAAGTTCACCATCTGCTGTTTGGTCCAATCGTGTGATTTCGAAAACTGTCCATACATTTCCTCGTGCCATTTTCGCGCCTGGATTTTGAATCCGGCACCTGGAAACCAGTCAGGGAGGAACCGGACTGGGCGAGTCAGAAAATCAGAAATCTCATATTCAGTGAGAAGGAGCCAGATTTTACGAAAGGGGAGGGAATCCACCAGCCATTTGCCTGGCGCGCCGACTATGGAACCGAGTCTCATGTCTTCTTCAGCAAGAGCCACGAAATAATCGTCGTTTCTAGACACGGTATACCCGTAGGCAATTTTCATGATAACTGCCGCTGCATTTCTGGTTGAATATGTTAGCCAACGGAAAAGAAGATCTAACCAAAAGCGTACCTTTTCAGGTGCTCCACTAGATTTTCTGGGAAATTCACAGTATTATCTACAAGGATTCTGGCTTCATGTTCTTCGGTTTCCCAGTAGACTTGCGCCGCGGCCGGATTAAATCTCCGATGCATGATCTTGCGATACATCTTGAATCTTTCATTATATGAACTGTTCCATAGACATTAGGATACAATTAATAGCGTACCCCAGGCTTACATTATGAATATGCTCTTCTCACGCCCCATGAGCACACCCGCCATGGTCGGGAAAGGTCGATCTGAATAAATGGTGGAGCATTTAGCTAGCAAGTTGACTGCGTCCGCGGCGGAATTGAGGACGACCATGCGCTGGCCGACGACATGAAATGAGATTAAACCTCTCACGCCTGAACCAAATCAGTTGTAAAACAGAGGCTCCAAAGTAACACCTAGACGAACCATATTTCCGCCCCCACTCTGCGTAGGTCTTCCAAAATTCAGTCTTTGGGTGAATGCGCGCTACACCGAGAACAGGCAGGCTGGGAGGTCCAGGAGGGTACGGCTTCCGTCGGGAACCGAATGCGACGTAGGCAAGGATTGCACCAGAAATTAGGATGAGGATGTTATAGTATGTAGTCGGCATGGCAGAGGATAAAGGTGGATGGGCGCGCGGCGTTTACAGCTTTGCATGAAGGGTATTCATGGGTGTTTCACACCCGTTGGCCGCTCCAAGAAGTCCTACATCATGATCTCGACGGAGATGCATGAATGAAACCCGTCCGGGAGGCCAAAGCCCAAGGGGTACCCGCCGGAGAATGCCGAGATATTAGGTAAGAGGGGAGGGGGGGTCTGAGGTCCTTATTTCACTTTTTGGAAAAAGTTGCAGGACACCTCAGAAACACGTTTCAGACAATAATGAAAAAAATCTATCTTTTTAAATTTTCCTTGGGTGGCTATGGGCACTCGGGGGAGCAAAGTTTGGCTCATCCCAATTCGACTCCAATGCGATCGACATCAATTTGACATCAATGCCAAGCACATACACCTCAGTACACCTCCCACATTGGTTGGAAATACTGTGCCCGCCACCAAGATCGCTGCTGACGAGGCTGGCACGGATTCAGAGGCCCCTAAGAAGTCTTGTATGCAGCATGGCCCGGGTAGGGTAACGAGGCGTGCCCAGCGCGCTGTTGTGGCATCAGATGAAGAAGGCGAAGGCCGCATTGCACTGAAACTGGTAACATTGAATGTGCTGGCCCAGCTTGTGGCTCCAAGGTTTGTGTTGGCAGACTCACCACACACAGCTCAATCTCTTCCAAGTTTCATTTGTGTTGCGCGGGCTTGAAAACTATCCGAGTGGTACTGCAATGACGAGTGCCACACAAATGCTGGTGGAAGGGCTCGCAAAAAGCATCGTGCTAGGTATTAGGCAGGAGATAAGGGACACTTATAGGTGCAGAACTCTTTTTATCTCACTGCGATGAATAATTACTTCAATGCTGAGAGCAATTGAACGAAATTACCGCTTCTGGAAGGCACGTGCGCTTATGTAATGCTTATGTAAAGAGGGGGGGGAGGGGGGTCGAGGAGCTTAAGTCAGTTTTTATACCTAGTGTGCCAAATTTCTGAGGTGGGTACCTCTTGCCAAAGCCTTAACCCTTGACTAAAATCCCTAGACTGGTGGCCGTTTTGTCTACGGGAAAACAAGTTTGTCGTATCTATGAACGATTATCTTCACATGAGAGGTCGGTTCCCGTCTACGAGCGAGAGACGACGAAGTAAAAGTTGCGGACTCAGATCACGGGTCCGGGATCCGGTGTACTCACGTGCCTTCAGTTCAAAGTTCCATTTTTTCTTTCTGTCGCAACCAGTGAAAGGAAATCAGCGAAGGAATTTTGCACTAACACGCCTGAGAAAACTGAAAATCGAAAGGGGCGCGTAGAGGCCCACCCGCGTTTTGCGATCTCGCAGGGATTGGTCTAATTAGTAACCGCGAAAAACAGGCTGTTCGATTTTACACAACGCACGTCCAATGCCAGAACGTGCCGAATTTTTTTTACAGATAGCTAATTAGGTAGTATACACATGCCAATACTCCCATTGGATTCTCTGACATCATTTTAGTACGACGTACGATTCTTAAACAATTGCGCTTTAGACAGTATCCTGAAGCACTTGACGAACAAGAGCAAGGGCGCGGGGGGATCGCGGAGTAATTTGGTACCGGAAAGGCTTCACATGTCTTGAATATATCTGTCAGCAGTTACATGGAAGACGCGTATACGAGAACCTACGATACGATGGCAGTTGTAAATTCAACTTTCGGTTCGATGGTTCTTCCATCCTCGTCCGCAGGTTTCGAGATGGTCACAGTTGCAAGAGACATAACCATCTGGATCCACAAGGAAGTCTCGGCGAGATGTTGGCTGGTACATTCTTCAGGGTTACAAATATTAGAAAGAGCATTTGAACATACCCTGCGCAAATGCGCCGCCCAAATCCGAAAACACAATCCCGCGGATCTGCTTGAGGATTGTCTCCTTTGAATCTCTCCGGATCGAACACAAACGGGTCTGGATAAACGCTCTCGTCGTGCATCATTGCCCATATATTGGCGATCACCGTCGTCTTCGCTGGTATGAGAAAATCTTTATATGTATCCGGCTCGGACGTGCAGTGAAACAGGCCCATGGGCGCAGGCGGCGACCAGCGCAAGACCTCTTTCACCACGCAAGCGAGGTACGAGAGCGCCTCCTGGTCTTGCAATGTAGGGAGTCGCTGTTCCTTGGCTATAAATGCATCAACCTCCGCCTGGGCACGGTGTTGAACCGTGGGATTCATCATCATCATAAAGAAGAAGGTCGTGAGTACTGACACGGACTACGACTACTGTGAGCTTGAGTATTTGAGAAGTAGCAGATGAAGTGCCTACGGTATCAGCGCCCGCTATATACAGAGCTCCAGCAGCCCAGAGGATGATGTCTTCCGCGTCCGCGTCCGCAGGAGGCCCATCGGTGGGTTGGAGCAGCGTCGACGCGAATGATGGGACTGCCTTCCCGGCGACCTGGAGTTTCCATAGTTAAAAAAGGAGGCAGAGTTTCAAAGGTGAGCGTACTATCTGATCTTGAACCCAGCTAAGTGGTTGAAGAAATTGGGAATACATCTCCTCACTCCATTCCCGCGCCTGCCTCTTAAATCCGGCGCCGGGAAACCATTCAGGAAGGAAGCGAACTGGTGGATTAAATGTGTCAGAACTCTCTCCGGCGGGAATCTGCAAGCCTTACGAAAGGGGAGGGAATCAACGAGCCATTTTCCTGGCGCACCAACGACCGAACCGAGTCTCATGTGTTCCTCAGCAAGGGCTACAAAATGATCGTCGTTCCGAGACACCGTGTAGCCGTAGGCGATTTTCATTATGACCGCGGCCGCATTTCTGTTTCTATTTCTTAGCCAGGAAAGAGGAAAGGCCGAAACAAGACAGACCTTCGCAAATGCTCTACCAATTTATCTGGGAAGCTCACAATATTATCTACAAGGATCTGCGCTTCATGTTCTTGAATTTCCCAGTACACTTGCGCAGCAGCCGGGTTAAAGGTCCTGTGCATCATCCTGCGATACGTCTTGAACCTCTCATTGTACGAGCTATGTATCGCAGTCGATTCAGCGGGATGCAAATTCATACACAAGAAAAGGCTCACATATAGAACATACTCTTTTCGCGCCGCATGAGAACACCCGCCATCGGTGGAAACGGTCGATCTGAATAAATGGCAGAGCGTTTGCTTAGCAGGTTGACCGCGTCAGTGGCTGAGTTGAGAACGACCATGCGCCGTCCGAGGACATGGAATGAGATTAGCCCGTCGACGCCTGATAATCAATAATATTGGAATGCAGATAGTGCAAAGTAGGTGGCTGGACGAACCGTATTTCTTTCCCCAATCTGCGTAGGTCCTCCAAAACTCGGTCTTTGGGTGGATGCGCGCAACACCGAGAACAGGCAGGCTGGGAGGGCCAGGAGGGTACGGCTTCCGACGAGAGGTTGAATCGAAAACCGCGTAGGCGAGGGCTGCGCCAGAGACCAGTATGAGGATGGATGCAGTCGTCATGGTGCAGATTGAAAGCGGTTGGTCACGGAGATCACAGCCATGGAGGGTATAACTTCACACGCCGTGTCCAAGTCAGTCGCTGCTCTTTTTGAGTCTCCGAGCGCCCCGAGTGCGGTGTTTCCTCTAATCAAGAGTGACACCCGGTGCAGGAGTCCGCGAGGATTTCAACCAAGGTCACTAGAGCTTCTGCCGCGAAGCCTGTGCTTCACGCTGCTGGCAGTTCCATGTCAGTTAACGAATGATCAACGAATGATACATAAGTACTTACTTGCTTAAGTGCGGAAGACAGATCATGACGATCAGATCTTGAACTTCCCACGTCAGCGATAGGCTGAACCTTGATAAAGGCAAAGGTTTTGAGTGGTGTTTATCCTAAGCAAGCCATTCAAACATTCGGTAGAGGCGAAGTAAAAGCTCAGCGTCAAGTTCCGGATCTCGGGCCGATGTCTTCGGTTCAAAAAATTTCGGAGAACTCACGGAGCATCTAAGCCCATAATAAGCGACCGGGTCTCCGGCAGTCCGCTATATCTCTCCATTTTGGTTGCGCTGCAAATCGCTATAAGAGGATTTAAAGGCTTCGACTGAGTAACAAGTATGTGTCTTCGTTGACTCTGTTCCAGCTCGATGGAATCTGGATTTTCCAGACACAAAGTATCTGGTTCCATTTGCGCGCCCCGATTCCAGTACATTGAACGTTGTACGTCGAGAACGGTGTCGGTCTTGCCAGCTTTTAATACATTAATGCCGAAACAGGTCACGTGTTATGTTCAACTTCCAAGATTGAAAATTCGCATTTGGGTATGGCCGGCTGTAAATGATCCCCAGTCGCCATAATTATCACGAGAATAACGCCGTGATATACCTGGAACCTAGAAGCTGGTCGGCGCAAAGCCGATGCGCATCCCGTCAATGTCCCACACGCTGTAGTAGTGCTTCAGCAGGCTCAGGCCGACGAGGTTGAACCCCTCGGACACGTTGATGAGCGTCTGGCACAGCTCCGGGTTGCTCTCGAATGGCCCGCTGCTCAGCTCGGAGCTCGGGATCGTGAGGTTGAACGCGCCCTGGCCCGCAATGCCCGCGAACGTGATGTCGATGACGGCGGGCAGCGAGATGATACGATCGCACGTGATACCATAGGTGCCGGGCTCGGCGGGGCTCGCGACAATGTCCGGCGAGATCATGCTGTAGATGGCCTGGTAGACGTCCGTCAGCGTTTATTCCGGGGTGACGCGCAAAACACACCAGTGCAATCGGCTCGGTGAACAGCATGTTCGACGTGCCCTGCAGAGGTGAGGAATCAGTATACTGGTCTTAGCAAGGTTGCACAACCACACACCGAATCAAAGATGAGCGGGACGGTCTTGTTGAGGCTGCTCGCCATTTCGCCGTTGACGAAGATGCCGAGCGAGGACAGCTGCCAGTCTCCGTTCACCAGCAGCGAATAAAGGATTGGGTCGCTGAACTTTGTCGAATCGACGCCCCCGAGGGTAAGCTCTCCGGCGCCGCCCTCGCTGTGCGGCGTGAAGAACATGCCGAACATGGCAGCGTACCCCGCGCTGGTGAACAAGTCGCCTGCGCCGGGGCTGAGCCCCATGATACCGTCGAACGGATCAGGAAGGAATGTCGGCGTCTGGTTCGTGATCAGGTAGAACCCGCCAAAGGGCACGGTGAGGCCTGCGACGGTGAGAGAGTCGGCCACGAAGTGAAGCGACATCTGCCAGTTGCTCCCGTTGACGGGGTCGACGCCGACACCGGTGCCGAAGGTGATGGTGGTATCGAAAAACTCGTCCTCGAAGGTGCTTGATGCAGAAGAGTTAAACTGGCGTTGGTTGGCGCACGCCGCGCCGCATGCCGTCCCTACCACGCGTCAGCTGCGCACGCTTGGCATCCAACTGTCGACGCACCGGGTACCTCGAGCGATGGGCTGCCCGTGTCGAAGACTGGGGATTTGAGCATGCTGCAGATTCGGCAATTAGACATGGTACGCACCCACAGTGAAGTTCTGCGGCGGCGTCCCGACTGTCCAAACGCGTCAGAGCCGTGCCAGATCTTGGAGAGTAAAGCTGAAGTACGTTGAATGTCCCCGTACCATTGAAGGTCGGTTCCATGGAAGTAATCAAAAAGCGGTTCGCTCGTTCCAGTCGGAAGAGCAGGCGATGCAGCAAGACGTTCTCGACGCGCGGATGGGTCTGAAGACGTGGAGCTCAGCAGAATTTTTAGGTCGGAATGCGGAGCAGTCGCGAGTGTTGCAGTCGTGGCCGCGAGCGCGACGAGAGAACAAACACGAATCATGGCAGATAGCGAGATGGTGGTCGAGTATGGTAGCCACTGGCAGCCCTTTAAGCATATCTGTTCAAGTTATGAAACACAAGCTGATGAGTCTGGAGGACGACCGATACGACGACGGGAACTTCTGCCTACTTCTGCCCGCGCACACATGCAGCGCACATCAAGCGCACATGGGCGTCCGGGGAGATCGCCGCGTAGTTTGTTGATCATGCTGAGTCACTGCTGACGACATCCATCAATCGCTGATGTTGCGCTGATCGCTGGTTGAACCTTGCGTTGGAATGGGATTCGAAAAGTAAACCCTTCTCCGTGCACAATGCTTTGAGGCAGATGCAGTAAACTATACAACTTGACACAGACCAGAAAAAAGCCGATAGGTGTACAAAATCCTCTGCGGTAATAACATGTAAAGATACAAATGAGACATCACGAACACTCAGCTCCTTGGAGACACGCGCAGGAATACCGAATCACAAAGGAATCATGAAAGAGGAGAGAAGCGGTTGATTTCAACCACAGAAACACAGGTTCGTGAGTGATATTGCTGGGAGGGTCACGATTCCCCTGAAACTCCTTGGGGAAAGCCCTCAATACACTTTTCCCTTAAATACTCCTCTTATTGGGCCTCCCCGAGCCAATCTCCCTGTCGCTTGCGCGAGTACGTAAGCATTCAAATCAGGGAACCTCGCTGTTGAGAATTCATCATTAGGTGGTAATACAATCAATCGTCTGGACAGCGCTAGCCATGTCTGCGCGGTCCCAGTAGCAGGCTGACGAGGTGGAGGGCGAGTAGGGTTATTTGATACAGGCGGCGGTCTCATAATCTCCTTTTTAGCTCGGCGGCGTTTGTCTGTGTGCGTATGTTTGGCGCATGTTTGGATCACCGCGATCATTACATAATACCAAAACATCTTTGCTTTTTATCACCTATCATCTTGTAGGGACCTCCTCTCGCCACAGAGATCTTGGGTCCTTCGACGTGCACTCCAGATAACATTTATTCCGACTCAACATGTTCTTAACTACGTTGTCTACGCTTCTCGGCTACTCAAACTAGTACACCTAGTCCACTGGACCTCAACGACTTGACCTCAGACACTGTCGATATCCGTCAACCTTTATAGTCGCTCTCAACCATTGGTGGACTAACCTCAAATACAACGCGTCACTCGCAGGACGATTCATCCTGGAAGCACGCATTCTCAAAGGTATCTGGCCACCGCCTCCGCTCCCTGTACCAACGCATTAGGTGTGAATCATCTTCTCGCCCCGATCTGCTCACATCCTGGGAATTTGCCGATGAGAGCCGCCATCCTATGGTTGAAGTCCTCCTCTAATTTCTGTTGGCGTGCGGATTCGAGCGCGATCTGGTAAGAATGCGGTTAGCGGAGATGCGGATATTGTTACAGAGTATCTCTCTCACCAAAGTGAACGCCTGGAAGTCCACTATCTCGCGCCGACACTCGCTGATGGACAGCGAAAGCTGGGGAAGATCGTGCGCGTATTCCTTCCAGTCGATGTATTTCATGCTAATAGAACTGGCGTGCAAATTAGACACCGCGTACTTGAGTCTGTAGGCTCCACGATCAGCGGCAAGACCCGAGGCGACGCCGATGCTCACTCGTCCAATTCCCGGGCCAACGCAGATTCCCACTTGAATTGCGGATCTCTGGGGAATTCGTTCGCGGCGGTGGTAAGTAACGTGTCGATCTCCTTGATGGATGTATTGAGCCGGACGATTCGGCCAGTGGGAGAATTATAGTAGATAAGGTATGCAGTGGCGATGAGCGATGCGAGGACCAGCGCGATGTAGCGCATAATATCGTTGGGAATAAACGGTATGAGCACTACGGATAAGATGGACAGGACTTGGGGGAAGATGTCTTTCATGGCGCTGCGGAGGGAAAAGATATACTGAGGAAAAGCAAATACGACTGCCTTAAATATAGCAGGTTGGCGCCAGTATTTTTAGGGAAGTAAGTTGAAAGACAATTAGCCTCCGTCTTTGATTGTTACATCTGTTTTGACTGCTAGATCCCCCTCCCCGATCTCTCCCATTTACAGGACATAGCTGTGGCGATCACACTTGTCATTGCCGGCACCTTCGAGTCAAGAGCACTCTTGTTGATGATATGCACAGCATATTCAACGTGATAGGGGTACCGGTGCGAATCCCGCAGCGCTCGCATTAGCCCCGCCATGAAAGACAACTGCGTGAATGTGTGAATCCCCGCGGTCTTTGAGTCCTACTCGTTATTGTTCCAGGCCACGCAGAAACAGAGGTGACAAATTCACCTAAAATGCGGTAGTGGTATGCTTGAGGTTGACGATGATAAGTTCGTTTCGAGGTTCAAGAACATGCCTGGATGGTGTAGGCCTACGGAGTCCCCGAGGGCGTCCTGCAGGCACGCGTCGACGGCGGCAAAGAATTGGCGGCCGTGTGGATCCATATTTACGACCGGTTGATCGGACCGACTGGAGTTCCGATCGATCTCAAGATTCATCAAGATACCCGGCGCGGTTCCCGTTGCTGAGAAAAACTCACTATTAATAATGGGCAATTTTTAAAGCCTAGGAACGAGGCTTCCAGGGAACATTTTGGGCGGCAAACTACAAACTTGGCCCTGGACATAGTGTTTTAAATGGTCCAATAAATATTAGCATGTACTCCTACAAGTAAAAACACTACACACAATTTTATAGGATGCGGAATGTGAAGATCCAAGCACTCGCGCTCGTCGCATTGCCTGCGTTAAGTCCACGTGCCGACGGTCTACATCTAAGTCTTACTATTATCTTGCTTCGCAGACTCTGACACAAGCGCGGTCGGTTGAAGATGATGCCACGAGAGCCCGGGCATTAAGGAGACGCAAATGACACGTCACATTACTGACTCGGAAGGAATTATTCGACGGTGCTGATCACCGAGCCAAACACTGTGGGCTATGCGGAGAAGTAATGTGTGAGGAGGGTAAGCACAGTTGGGTCGAGGTGAAGGAATTATGGGTGATTTGGGGGTGAGATATTATATTAAATAGAGTGAAGAGTAAGGAAAAGGGAAGGGAAAAGTAAAATAAAACAGGAGCTGTGCATTGGGGCTTTCAGTACTTCAAGTTCAGTAGTACCCGGGCCTTGGAAATTCCTTCAATTCCTCTTTCCAGCCCAAATTTAAACCAAATTTGGCTCTTAATCAGACTTAAGAAACATCTACCTCCTCGAGCATGAAAACGTATATACGGCTCGCGATGGATAGGTATACCGCACACCATGCGGTAGCCGGCCTCACCGCAGACTCGGAGTAGGTGGTCAGCAATTGGTCACCTGGTGAATTTGCTGGTGAATTTGACGCAAATTTTCCTTAAGCACCATTGGAAATGCTTTGACGCCGGAAAGTGCGATAGACAAGATTTCTCGCGCAAGAGCATATCGGGAAGAGAACAGTGTGCGCCGGCAATCACCGGGGCCGATGGTTTTGGCTCCCAAGCTGCTGCCAAACAATGGATATTTTTCCTGTTCCCGACTTTTATGCAAGGATTCTTGCAATGGGCTCGGCGGCCACCATGTATAGTCTCATACCAGCGGATAGGCCACCGATTTCGCTCCCAGGTATCCCGGCCTAAACCTAATGCCAGGTCTCCCAAAGGCTTCAACCCACCACAGTCAGCTTCGGGTCTCCAAGGCCTCCCAGGGACCGATGTCTCCCCACACACTGTTCTCAAGTATTTCCGCTTCAACGTCGAGGGGTGGACGAAGCAGCCAGTGGTGCAGGACCGCCTCGTCTCGTTCGGCGTTCCAAAAGAGGACGCACTACGGCTCCTCTTTGCCTTCGGCAGCGACGCCCAAAAGGGCGCGTTCGACTCCCCAGACGCCATGGAAAAATACGACCTGAAGCGCCTCTCTGACACGGACCCCATCGATGCCGATATTGCCTTCTCCCACATTTTTGCCCGGTGGCTGCTCGCTCGGCCCGCGCCCGTGAAGGGTGTGGATCCGGCGACCACAGATTTTTTGCGGCGCATCATCGAGACCGCGTCATCCTTGCACCCGGCCGAGCAGCACCCGGCCACGCGCCAGATGCGCCGCCGGGTCATCATGCACGTCGGCCCGACGAACAGCGGCAAGACCCACCACGCGCTGCGCGCGCTCGCGGCGGCGCCCACCGGCATGTACGCGGGCCCGCTGCGCCTCCTCGCGTACGAGATATGGGAGCGCCTCAACATGGGGCACATCGTCCCCCTCGGCGCGACCGACGCGCAGATCGCCGCCGCCGCGCAGGTCGGGCCCAGCACGGACAACCCGCTCGCGCGCATGTGCGACATGATCACGGGCGAGGAACAGAAGCTCGTCGTGCCCGAGAATATGTCCGGCCTCGTCAGCTGCACGGTTGAGATGGTCAACTTTATCATGAAGTACGATGTCGCCGTCGTCGACGAGATCCAGATGATTGGCGACCGCGACCGTGGTCCGGGCTGGACGCGCGCGGTACTCAGCATCCGCGCGACCGAGCTCCACCTGTGTGGCGAGGAGACGGCCGTGCCGCTTGTGACGGAGTTGCTCAAGGACACGGGCGATGAGCTGATCGTGAAACGGTATGAGCGGCTCACCCCGCTCGAGGTCGAGGAGGCGAGTCTGGAGAACGATCTGAAAAACGTGCGCAAGGGCGACTGCATCGTCACATTCAGTCGCTCGTCCATATTCGCGCTCAAGCAGGAGGTCGAGAGGTCGACCGGCCTCAAGTGCGCCGTGGTGTACGGCAAACTGCCCTCGGAGATCCGCAGTGAGCAGGCCGCCCTCTTCAACGACCCCAAGAGCGGGTACGACGTGCTCATCGGCAGCGACGCCATCGGCATGGGGCTCAACTTGTATGCGTGCATTCTCCGTTCGTGCTGGTGCTGATTCCCCTCGCAGGAAAATCCGCCGCGTAGTATTCGAGGCCGTCCGCAAATTCGACGGCCGCATGGAGCGGTTGCTATCCGTCTCTCAGATGAAGCAGATCGCGGGGCGTGCGGGGCGCTTCGGGCTGCATGCCGCGGACCAGGTGCCGGGCGGTTTCGTGACGACGCTGCGCCCAGAGGACCTCCCGGTTCTGCGGCGCACCATGAAGATCGCGATCCCGCCAATCATGTACGCGCGCAGCCAGCCGACCCCAGAGATGATCAAGACACTCGCGGCGCAGCTCCCCGCTGGAACGTCGACGGAGACGATGTTCCTCGCCACGATCCACCTGGGCCTGCTCCCTCCCCACTTCCGGCACTGTTACCCGGATCGGCTTGAACTCATGGGCGAGTACCTCGACCGGCTGGGCGACTTCACGGTGGATGAGCGCATGAAGTTCATGGAGGCACCGTTTCCGTGGCGCGACGCCACGGCGCTCGACGCGATCTGCTCGTTCATCAAGTTGTACTACGAGCGGATGCACATCGACGTGATGGCGACAGTGCGTGAGCTGCCGTTCCTCGCGGAGCTCGAGGCGGCGGAGGCCGCGCAGGCGCAGAACGACGGCACACAGGCACGGCGCATGCTCTTTGGCCTCGAGGTGTTCCACAAACTGCTCACGGCGTACATGTGGCTCTCGCTGCGCAAGCCCGTCGCGTACCCGTCGTACGACGACGCGATAAAGCTCAAGGAGCGTCTCGAGCGCGTGTTGCACTGGTGCCTGCAGGTGGTGACGGTCCAGGCCGGCGCGCGGCCGGCGCACAAGTCAATGACAAAGGCGCCGATCGAATTCGTGACGAGGCGGAGCAGGTTGGTTGAGGAGCCTACTCCCTTTGCGCCGAAAACCGTGCCCAGACGCTAGACATCCACCCACCCAAAATTATTCTACATCATAATTTATAATTCCCCGCCAACTCCCTTTGTTTGGTTCCTGTTTGGCATGACACATCCGAAATCCAAATCCGGACAGAAACGAACTCCACAACAGCCCGCCGTGTGCGAAGACTATCCTGCTCCCGTCATCGCCCTCCCGCACGCCTGCCCGCCCGCCTTGCAGAAATCTACCACACCAACACTAGCACCATGCGCTTCTCCACCGCCCTCGTCTTCGTTGCCTTCGCGTGCATGCTCGCCCTTGCCCGCGCGCGCCCCACCACCCCAAGCAGCCTCCTCGGGCGCGCGTACACACGGCGCGCCCCCGACTCGGACCCACGCATGGCTGTCGTCCTCGGCGGGCGGCTGGGGCGCGCGGCGCGGCTCCAGGCGCGGTCATTGAGAGGGGTCGCAGAAGGAGGAGCAGACGATGAAAGAGGGAAAGGGAGCCGCCAGGCAGATCTCGCAGCGCACGGCGTTTTTCTCTCGCACCAGCAGCCCGCGCCGTCCGTGCCCAGCCCCTCCGCCGCTACCACATCCTCGACGACCACCCCTGCCACGCCCGTTCCCGTCGCCGTTCCCGCGCCCATTCCGACACCGCCCGCGCACGCCAAGGAGGCGAAGCACCACAGGGCGAAGACGACGCCCAGCGCGCACAGGAATTCGAAGGTGCATCATGTCACCGCCGAGTGACGGCCCCGTGCGCATGTTTGTTACCTCTAGACGTGACCTCGATTTGTATTACCATGCCTGCCTCCCTACCTATGGCGCCGCACTCCTACTATAGCTAGAACAGCCCTAACCCCACAATGTACTTTTATTCGCAACTTGACAGTCCTGGTGGAGACGCGTATGGTCACATCATGAGTCTGTGACACGTGTCACATCAACAGCAGACAGGGGCTGTCTGATAGTGGCGCCTTTGACTTAGATGATTTTATCCTGGCTAGAGATACAGCTTGAACAGACTTAAATATACGACCACGCGCTAAACGAGACCAGCAGCGGTCCTCATCTTAACGTAGTTGGGCGACCCCAGCCCAGTGACCGGATCCCATCCTGCCTTGGCCGGGAATCCGCTGGAAAGACAAATCAGGGTGCAGACGTGTGCAAAGCAAGGGAGAGACTCACGTCGTGCCGCAGCCGGGGTTGCTGCCTGTCGTGATGTCGTTGAATGCGCCGGGGTTGGCGTACAGCCAGGGGTTGAGATACCCGAGCACGGGCTTGCCCGCGTTGAGGAGCTCGTTGTTGAGGAGCCCGATGACCGACGCGAAGATGGGGCTGGAGCACGACGTGCCGTCGACGAGGCCGGTCGACGCATCCTGCACGATCCACACGTTCTCGCCCGAGGCAGAGATATCGGGGAACGCCCGGCCCGTGGTGTTGTAGCGGCCGGCGTACTCCGTCCCGATGGAGGCGATGTACGCATTGACGGCGGTGGCTTGCCAAATTTGTTGAGGGAAGTAGTTACTGAAGCCCCCAGCGGACAAACCCGCGCCGGACTGGGGGGGTATCAAGTGGTGAGTACCGAGAACTTCACTAATTAATTGAGGCTTACCTCGGGGGAACCAGCGGTGGCGCCGACAAGGGTGACGCTGGTAATCTGTAAGCAGGCGATTGGGAAAGAAAGATTAGAGGTCGACGTACAAAGGGCAAGTGGGGAATGTCGGCAAGAACGGCTTGTTGGTGCAAGTCTCTCCCGGGGTCGCGGCAACACCACCCTGCGTGTCACGAATTTAATGGCAGATCTCACCTCCGGGAGTATATAGGAAGACATACGTCGCCGGAAGCAAAGAGGATGGACACACCCCGGGCGGCGAGCTGCATGTACGAGTCGCACATGGCGAAGGTGAGGGTCTTCGAGAGGTCAGCCTCGGTGTTGAATCCGTACGACGTCGTCAACACTTGAGGCGGGGCGGTCTCCGCAATCAAGGCGGTGATGATGTCCAAGAAACCCTCATCGGCACCGTCCTTGGTCGTCTCGCCAACGGAAACAAAGGTAACAGGCACACCAGTAGCCAACCCAACTGAAGATCGGCGCATCAGATCGGGATTCAGGTTTTGCATGTCAAACACATACCTGTGTATTGGATGTCCAAGTCTGTGCAGCTCAGTTAGCTTAACTCGGCTTTGAGGAGCTCATTGGCCTTGGCAGCCGGAACGGAGATCGAGATCCAGTCTCCAGCGGCAGATACGGGGGTGAAGTCGATGCCATTCTCCGACAGCCATTGGGTCACTGCAGCGGTGGTTTCGTCGGAGGGACGCGCAAAGGCTTCAACCTGGAAACCAATTAACATCAAGGAAAGATAAAGGGGAAGAGGGGGACCGTACCGCCTCCTTGGAGAGCCATTGGCCGTACGAAGGGCTGGTGGGGACGGCCGCAGCGTTCAGAGCGCTCTCCAGGCCAGCAAGGTCGTTCTGCACCAAGTTAATGCGCAGGTTCAGTGTCTCCGCGGCGGGGGCGGCACCGGAGTGCACGAAACCCGACGGAGCGGCGTCTCGGCGCTCATGGACGACCAGGCTGTCAGCAAGAGGATTCGCGGACACGAGCGTCAGTGCGACAGAGACCAGGTATGCGACCGCGAGCATGTTGGGAAGGGCGCTGGATGAGTAGCTGGCATCGCAGCATCGTTGTATTTATACCTCTTCCATTGGGAGGTGAACGGAAGCGTGTAAGCCGATATCTCTGAAAAATTGCAACGAGCAGAAAGTATCCATGCGTGCAATGCGTTACCCCATGGTGGCCATGCGGTTCCAGAAATAGCCGGCCAAGGAAAGCCAAGGAGAGAGGCTGAGAGGAGTGGGTTGGCTGTGATATCGGGGACATCATCAAAGAAGGCCTGGGGTCGCATGGGTAGAGGATGAGTGATCATTGCGGGGAACATCAAAGCTTCCTCGAAAATATGATATCAATGGTGGTTATTCCTGGTTCTTCCATTTCCGTGTGTTGGGTGAGCCGAGCGCCAAGATTCAAATGCCAAGAACCCCGAATGGGCGAGGAAAAACAACAACGGAGGGGCAACAGAGGTGATCACTCCTCAATTACTTCCTACCCGGACTGCCAAATTCCGAGCGTCCTTGTGAAAAACAAAGAAGGCAGTGTTGAACGTCCTGGTTGCGAAGGCGTGTACATCGTGGCCCTGTGCCAGGTGAAGCGGCCGAGGTTGGCCGCAAATCAAGAAGGCAAAGCCAGTGGCACTTGAAGCCAACCTTGTGAGCGGGCCGATGGCGCTATCTTAGCGCTATCATTTGTTATCATCCAACCATTACGACTTCCTCGCAGCCCGATTGGTAGTTTTTTCCAATTGAATCCTAATCTAATGTATACAGAGAATAAAGGCTCCTAGTTAGATCCAAGATGTTATCGAACCCACGAATAATTTGTGCAGTGCTAAAATTAGTAGATTGTCGTAAATACCCAGCAAGTAGAAAATCAGGAACCCTATGCAGACGGTATCTTGCGCGCCGCCCGTTTTTCAGCATCGAGACACCTCCGACTGGCGGCTTCTATCTCATTCATCCACACTGCATCGGATCATCATCAGTATCTGCGCCACAGTCGATGAGACCCGACTTACATTGGCAATCCCGGACGCTGGAAGCTCGCAGTGCGATTGCCTCACCGCCGCGAGGATAAGGCAGCGATAACTGGAACGACGTGTCATCTAGAAAGTTAGGCGTAAGGACACCATGATCGTCATGTCTCGAGCACCTACCTCTACCCCCGGGGACATCCTTCACTTGGGCCTCGTTAAGGGGGATGGGCTGGTATCACGGTCAGCAAGAAAAAGGTGTGGCAGATAACGACTGACCATGCGATACAGTGTCTTCATGCTCGCATCCGTCAAAACTAGGATATCGCTGCACAAAAATCCGTATAGCTTTCGCCCGCTTTTGGATTTGACCAGTGGGCCCTCCCTGAGCAATCTTCGCATGCCCAAGTAGCGAGTTGGAGCTGTAAGATCAAGTCGTCTGACGAGAGGTCAGCAGTGCAACTACTACAATCGACTGCGTCGCTCACCCTTGGCCGATCCAAAGATGTTGTGATATTCTCTTAAGTGTTTCTCGACCTTCAAGGTCCCGGATCGACTCGTTGATGTGTTCGAGGATCTTTTCAGAGGTTGCGATCGATTTCTGGATCGCCTTGTGCTCGTCCCCAGGTTCTGTGTAATGCAAGATCTGCAGCAACGTGAGCGCAGAGTTTCTCGGCGAGAAAACACTGCTTACTTGCTTAATTAATAAAGGATATCTCGTTATACGTTGCACTTGAGAGGATAACATCGATCAGTAAGCACCGAGGATGAAAATATGACAATTTACTCGGAGCAAGCAGATAACTCGACAGGTCCAAGTTGCGGACCGCAGGGTCCTCTTTGAGGCGCTATACGACGATTTGTTTGACAAAGACCACGCAGAACAGCAGCACACGACACACTTGAAGATGACTCGCCAACTCCGGAATCGAGTCCCGCAGCGACTTGAGAACCTTAATGGCTGTCGCTTGGTTAACACAATACTCCTGAAACGAAGTTCGTAACTGTGCGCAAGGAAACGCGAGCAAAAGACCAACCATGTAGACCGCCATATTAGACATGTGGCTTTGGAGGATATCACCGATCCTATCCACATATAACCGACACTCTTTCTGGCGCTCCTCAAGCAAGCTCATGAAAGTCTAGATTCATGCGTGAGTGATCGCGGCAGATATGGAGCAGGAGCAGGACGCTCACCGTGTTCGTCAGCAGTATGTCTTCGATGTTCGCGAAGACGACGGTGATTGCCTTTCTTTCGAGAAGAGGCATCATACTCGAATAAAACGTCTGCAGCTACGTAAGCCTGGCGGACCCTTCCCTTTTCAAATCGCGCACCTCGACAATGAGCTGGAGATCTCTGACATATGCAACCTCGGTGGTGATGAGCTCGAATATGGCCTACATGCGACGTTAGTCATCAGATTATGGCAACGCAGGGCTCGCTCACCTCTTGCCGCCGCCGTTCCTGAGTAGGAATACCTTCGAGCGCGGATTTATCCACCAAACTCGCCCAAGACTACGATGCACACGGTTCAGCAACCTAGTCGCAAAGCGAACGGAATAACATACACTGCCGAATGCAGGACTGGTTGACCGCTGACCGCCACCGTTCTCCGGCGTCTGCAAGATGGGGCCAGAGATGGTCGGTCTGCGGTCCGCTTCGGAGGGCGTTTTGCGGCCCAAGAAATGGAGGAACCCCCGTCCTTCCGAGCTGCTCGGCCTCATCGTGGAAGGGCTCGTCGCCGTCGGTGACGAAGGCAGCGGATTGGTCTCCACAGACGCGACCGAGAGTCTGTTCTGGTGGTGTCCACGGTACGTCTCGTATCTGTCGAAGGCGTCGTCCAACCTCGTCGCGACATCCGGTTCTGGTATGGGTGGCAGTTCCTTGGCTGAGAAAGAGGACGAAGAGGATAAGATGGAGGAGCGGTCAGGCCGGTCAGGGGCTGCAGGCGGTGGTCGCCGGGGAGCTTGAGTCTTGGACCGTCTTCGTATCGGCCGTGGTGGAGGCTTCACGTCTTTCTGGACAATGAGCCCGGCTGCCTCGAGCACCAACTGCCGTTCGTGTTCGCGCGCCTCGAAATCCGCTTCGGACTCTTCATCATCGCTTCCCTCGAAAGAGAGATAATCCGCATCCGAGTCCGAGTCGGAATCTTCCGCCCCAGCTTCTTTGACGTCGGGCTTGGCACCGTCCGATGGTTCGCCGGGCGTTCCAGTCAGCGCTTCTATGGCCGCGGGACTCGCGGACCGCGCGTGGTCAGTAATATTCGATCCAGAGGCGACCGATGGGCCCGCTATTGATTCAAGATTCCAACAATGCAATAATTCCGAGTTGTATTTTTTATTTGTGGAGGGGTACATGTAAATGAAACAGAAAAAAAATATTTAGCCTGCGCATCGGAGAGAGGATAGAGTAAACAAAAGGGACTCAAGGGATGATGCGAATGCACTAACCCTCAGCAACCTCCAGGTAACCGGCGGGGACAATGAAGATCGTGCCATCCCGTTCCGCCTTCCACCATTCTTCCTCGCTCGCGTCGACGATGGTGAGCATCTCGCCCGCGGAGAAGGAGAGCTCGTCGGGATTGTTCGCGGTGTACTCGTAGACAGCCTTGGCTTTCACTATAGCGACGTTAGTCATGTCCGAATAAGAGGGATAGCAATAGCAAGCGCACTAGACGTAATTTCCTGCACATATGTCTTTGGGAATATCCCCGAAGTACCATCGCGCATGGTCCGGCCATACCACCAATCACCCCCGGTCTTGGACGGGTTGGCAATGAGGATGACGTTTTCCGCAAACGCTGAATGATAGCCACATCAGCCGAACGAATCCCACTGTGGACAAAAAGAAAACTGACATATATCTTCCGGGCCATCGCCTTGGTATGCATAAAGCGAGCGAACCTTATACTCTAGAAAGTCCAGTTAGCACCCAATGCAGATCGAGACACCAACCAACGAACCTGTGAATTTATCGATATCCGCCATCAAGTCCGGAGCAGGCTCCACGACCTGGATATCTGGGACCGGCGCCGGCGGCACATACGGCTCCTCATCATACTCCTCCCGCATCGACGGCATCCGCTGCACAGCGACCGACCCCGCATCCGCCGCAAGCCCCGCATACCAGTCTGTGGACTGGTGGCTACTGCTCGCGTTGCTCATCGAGGTGTCGAGCGCCGGCGGTACGGGCGCAGGCGGCGATGCGGGGCGCGGCGCGGCGTTGATGTGCGTAGGGGGCGCACTGTCCCCGACGACCTTTCCCGACACAGGCGGAGCGCTCTTGTCGACTGTGACCGTCTTGCGTAGCTTCATCCCGCCCTGAATGGAGCGCATAAGGGCGCTGACGTCGCCAGGCCCCGCAGCCGCAGCGGGCGGGGCGAACGGCGCCGGGGGAGCCTGCGGCGGGGGTGGCGGGGGCGGGGGCCCTGGGGGTGGAGGCGGTGGAGGCGGGGCACCGGCACCAGCAGACACAGGCGTCGCGGGGGTCCCGCTCCTCGAGTTGCCTGTAGCAGACTGAGGGCGCACGGGCGACGCAGACGGAAGGATGTTCTGGAACAGCTGCTTCGCGATATTCTCGCGCTTGATCCTGGACGAAATAACGTCGTCATCGCTGTCGCTATCGTCTTCTTCCTTCTCAACTTCCTCCCAGTCCTTCTCGATCTCCGTCGACACCATGTTGAACTTCGTGCGGGCCGGCTGCGCAGGTAGCGTGGGCGCGGCCGGGGGCATAGCAATACCCTTGTCCATCGGCGGCTTCGTCCCGGTAGTAGCAGGCAGTGTATTTTCCTTCATCAGCCGACTGAATGGATTCGTGCTGCTCTTGTCCGGGAGCTTCGTGACGAGCGGTGCGGGTGGCGGCGGCGACGGCGCTGCGACAAGCACAGGTGACGGCGAGCGCGTGCTGAGGCTCGCGATGCTGCCTGCCGTGCTGTTGCTCGCGTTGTTGTTCCTCGCGCGCAGGCGCGCTTGAAAGCGCTCCTCCTCCGCGCGCGCCGCCTCCTCCTCCTCGCGTTCGAGCTGCCGCAGCCGCTCCGCGCGCGCCTCGCGCTGCTTGCGGAGCGCCTCTTCACGCGCGCGGAACGCCTCCTCCTCAGGATCTACCTCGGGGACAGCGGGTACAGGCGCGGGAACCGGGGCCGGCGGCTGAGCCGCCGCCTCCGCCTCCTCGCGCTCGAGCTGCCGTAGTCGCTCCGCGCGCGCCTCGCGCTGCTTGAGGATTGCCTCTTCGCGCACGCGGAACGCCTTCTCTTCAGGATCCTCTTCGGGAATGGCGCGCGCGGCTGTGGGAACTGGGACAGTCCTCGTGCGCGGCTCCGGTGGGGGCGGTGCAACCTTAGGCTTCGGTGGGGGCGGCGCAACCTTAGGCTTCGGCGGGGGCGGCGCAACCTTTGGCTTTGGAGGGGTAGGTACAGCTTTGGGCGTCGGCGCAGGCCGCGCAGCGGACGCCGTTGAGGTAGGCGCCTCGCGGCCCTCTCTCAGCGCCTTCTCGCTCGCCAGCCGCTTTCGCCTTGCCTCTTCGCGCACCTCCGCCTCCTGTGCCGCGGCGCGCGCCTTCTCCTCCGCCTCTTGCTTCTCCTGCTGCAGGCGCGCCACGATGCTGCTATCCACGGGCGCGGGGGAGGGCGTTACACCGAGCGCGGCCATGCGCGCGTCAACACGACGCTTCGCCTCTGCACGCGCGAACGCCTGCCGCTCCTCGGGCGTCATGTTCTTGGTCGGTGCGGGAGAGGGCGTTGGCGCGGGGCGGGTCTGCGTCGGCGCAGGCGCGGCGGGCGGCGCGGTGCTGCGGGGGCGCTCGTACTCCTGCTCCCGAGAGGGCGAGCGCCAGCGGTAGTCTCTGTCATCCCGCGCGTACGATCCGCCCGAGTAAGGTCTGTCCCGCTCGTCGTCGTCGTACCGTCTCCGGTCATCGAAGCTCCCGAATCTCTCGTTCCGGTTCCGCTGGTCCCGGTCGCGCGCAAGCTCGCGCGCCTCCTTCTCCTTCCGCTCGTCGCGCAGCGCCATCTTGCGCTCGACCTCGGGCACGCGCACGTGCAGCAAGTCGAGAAGCTCGCGCTCGAGCTTGCGGCGCTCGTCGTCCTTGGCCGCCGAGCGTGGTGGGCGCGCCACATACTCGAGGTCCTCGTTGAGGCGCTTGACGCGGTACTTGAGGTCCCCGAGCTCCTGCTCGAGCGCGTCGTCCTCGGCGGTGCGCGCGCGGTCCGCCTCCGCCGCGCGGGTGAGGCGCTCCGCGGTGCTGGCGAGTTGGCGCTTCATGTCGCTGAGGTCTGCGGCGGGCGAGTCGGCGTCGGCGCTCGACCGCACGGCGTCGCGGTCGACGTGGCGCGAGCGGGGCGTGTATGCGGACGGCGCCTCGTCGTGCACGTAGAGCGTCGCGTCGCGAGTGCGGCCTCTCTCGCTGTTGGTGTTGGTGGTGAAGGATCGGTTGGGGCGGTAGGACGTCGGGCCGTCGACGCTGCTTGGCGTCTCAGCCTTGAGGAGGCCTTTAACGAGGTCGACGGACTCGTCGATGCCGCGCGATGAGGGGGGGACGAGCTCGGGCGGGAGCGTGTCAGGGATCTCGTTACCGTTTAGCTCTGGACACGGATTAGAACTGGCTTGTTAAATATTCAATATACTCACTACGATATATGAGGCCCATCGCGACGTGGAACTCAGCCATATTGAGCTTGCCGCGGTCGTCGATGTCTGCGAGCGTCCAGATCCGGGCGAGGTCATCCTTGCTGAGGCCGCTCTGCCCAAAGACCTCCAGCGCCGTCTGGCCGCTGATGAAGCCCGTGTCCTGTTTGTCCCAGGCGCGGAAGATGCCGTTGTAGCTCTTCTTCTCCGCGGCGCCCAGCGCCCACGAGATGCGCGGCTTCTGGGATTGATGCTGCTGGAAGGACTGCTGCAGTGAGAGCCCGTTCGGGAGCTGCTGCGGCTGGAGCTGCGGCGCACCGCCCGCGCCGTACGGCGAGGACATGTCGAGCGGCATGAACGAGCTGGACATCATCTGTAGCCGCGGATCGACAAAACCCGTCGGTTGGGCGACGAGCGGGCGTTGGCCGGGGAAACCCGTCGCCTGGGGCACGAGACTAGGGCCCGACGATGCGTTCAAAAAGCGATTGGGCTGCTGGGGCGAGAGGAAGCTGCTTCCCTGGCCTTGAAACTGGGGCGGAAGCGACGGAACAGGCGGGGGTGGGGGTGCCGCACGTTGCTGGAAATTTGCACCACCCATATATCCCGTTGGCTGCGATTGCAAGTACCCAGAAGGCCCACCCCCGAATCCAGTCTGCTGGGGCTGCTGACGAGGAGGGACATAGCCTGTTTGCTGGGGTACAAGGCCACTGCCGAACCCCTGCTGCTGCTGTTGGGAGTTCTGCTGAAGAAACTGCGGATTTTGTGGTTGGAATTGCGAGCTTTGGTGTTGGAATTGAGGATTCTGCTGGAACTGAGGGTTACCAGCGGGGAACCCGGTTTGCATGGGGTTCTGGTACCCTGTCTGCCATTGAGACATGGTGCATTTGGTGGTGGAAAGGTGGAAAGCTGTGAGCTGTGGCTTGTCACGCACGCAGTTTGTTTCCTGCCAAACACTCGACTCCGGATTCCTGTGTTCTTGCGAGTGAGTCGCGTCAACTGCACTCTCCAGCGCTTCCAGAGCACTTCTAATGGTTCTTGGGGCAAAATTCGCGGTCGAATACTGACAAGGATGCGCCTGCGATGAGTAATTTATGCTCTCTGGTCTACAACGAGTATCCCTCGATTCGAATCCCATAACCCTCGAGGAGGTAGACGCCTTTCTAGTCTAAATGGGAGCCCAGTTTGGCTGGTCTGGAAAGAGGACTTGTGGCATGTATTCTTCGCGTCTCGTGTCTTCTCGTTGCTCGACCCTGCCTACTCACTTTCCAAGCCCCAGCGTCCCTGGATAGGTCAGCACCCGTTCATCTCAAGCGCATCACCCTATTGCCTCTCATCTATCCAACTCCCCCTCCACAAATGCCTTACGCCACAACTGGTACCTGTCCTTCGCGTTTCTGTAACGCCCCCCGGCCCTCGTCGCGTCGTCCTCAACCGACTGGTGCTCCTGCCAGCAAACTTGAATGCACGCCTCATGACGTGTATCCCCACCTTACAGGCATCTCTGCGGAACGCATTCGCGACTGTCTCCCTGCGTTCTTCTTTACCAGAAATAGGCCCTCTTTTTTTTTTAAAAAAAAAAAGTACATGCGCAACTTTACCAGCCCTCCAAATACTGGCCGCCGCCGCGGCGTCTCGCCTTCGGCCAAAACGCCACGTCGTGCTCTACCCCTTGCATGAAATCGTCATGTGTGTACGTTGTCCCGCCCTCGTTGTATCCCTGCGCCCCTCAATTTGTCCGAGACGTTCGCGCTTTTAAATACCTACCTCTACACGCAGCTCGTACATGGCCTCTGGCGCAAAGCGCATCTGTACGGCGCCCTTGCGGTGTTCCGGACCATCATCGTGTTTTTGAATCTTTCGGCGGTTATCGTTTTTTTAAATCGAAGTTCGCATTTTTTCCTAGTACTCTATTTTTTCTCTTCGTGTGGCGTCAAATAAGCGCCCATTCAAACGCCCGCCAACACCCGCCGCCAACACGTAGATCGCTATCCACAATCCAGCGAGAAGCATGACGCGGGCCCGTGTAGATCTGAAAAAAAAAAAAAAAAAATTGTGGCCGCCACACGACAGCAGTGGGTCCGAGTTTGGGCATCCTGCCACAGCTATTACCCAACTTCCTTCCTTTCGTGTCAGTACCGTCCATTGTTTGATGGTAAGTACGACCATTGCTTGATGGCCTGGGCAAAGTCGTATTTTAAGGCCCACAACGCTAACCAAAATTGCAGTGCGGGTTCCCGCAGTACCGTCCATTGTTTGATGGGAAGTGCTACCATTCTTTGATGGCCCGGGCAAAGTCGTATTTTAAGGCCCACAACGCCCACAAAAATTGCAGTGCGGGAAACTATTGTTTGATGGGAAGTCCTACCATTGTTTGATGGCGAAGTTGGGGCGGTAAGTATTTAAGGCCTTGCTTATAGCTCTTCCCTCAGTAGCGCCATGCACGACATCTTCTCCCAAGTCCTGTCCCTCATATCCCTGGTGCTCATCCCATTTATTCCCAATAACATCATGCGCTACATTGCGCTGGTCGTCGCATTGCTCGTCTCCGGCGCGTACCTTGTGTATCACAATTCTCCTATCTACCTGGTCGCCCGGCTCGACGCATCCCTGAAGGAGATAGACGCATTACTCACCATCGCCGTCGAAGAATGCACCAGAGATCCGCGATTCATGTGTGAAGCTGCGCTGAAGTTGGTCGAGTGAGCATCGTCATCGCACTGGGTTTCGCCGCTGACCGTGGAGCCCGCAGACTCAAGTACGCAGTGTCGAATTTGCACACCAGAGCCATCCACATGAAATACATCGCCTGGAAGAAATACGCGCACAATCTCGGTCGGCTTTCGCTGTCCATCAGCGAGTGCCGGGGAGAGGTAACGGACTTTAAGGTGTCCATCTTGGTAAGAGATATTCTCTGTCACAATATCTGTATCTCCACTAACCGCGCTCTTACCAGCTCGCGATCGAATCGGCCCGCCAGCAGAAACTCGAGGAGGACATCAACCATAGGGCGGTGACCCTCATCCGCACATTCCAAGGAGGTACGCAGATCGGAGTGAAAGCATCATTCACAGCTAATGCATTGGGACAGGGAGCAGGGGCGGAGACCAGATGCCGTCGAGAATGCGTGCTTCCGGGATGACTCGTCCCGCGAGTGATCAGTTGTATTTGAGGTTGGTACATCCAATTTGCCCGAGGACAACTGCAGCCATTGACACATATCGAAAGTGTCTGAGGCCAAGTCTTTGGGGTGTGGATTCTGGAGGGAATCGTACGAGTAAGTCGAGTTTGAGTAGCCGAGATCCAGAAGCGTACACTGCACGTCGGGGATAGCGTCCGAATTTTGAATCGTGATAAATTTAACAGCAGTGTCAGATAGCCAAGATCTCCATGACGAAGGGAGGTGCCGACAAGATGGTGGTTAAAAGCAAGATCTTTGATATTATGTAATGGATTGTGACACATACACACACAAACAACGCCGGGGAACTAAAATGGAAATTATGAAAACTCCCTACTACCGAGAGATTTCTTAAGAGCCTAACTGAATGGGAGGTTTATATAATAAGATCAATCAGTATTATCTTCACTGGGGTCTTTTATAAACCTGCCTATTCGGTTTATAGGTTGAGACGCGGTATCTCATCTTGAGCTTGGACGGGCTCAATCGAATTAATATCCGAACCTCTGAAGAAACTCTCGATCCAAAGAGGTGTGCCTTGGTTATTTCTTTGGGGTTTAGAGTCCGGGCTGCAGCTATAAAGCAAGCGGACAGCTAGAGGTCGGATTCGCGGTGGCTTCGACTTGATTAACTCACTTTGTAAGCATCGAAATTCTTATTCCGTTTCACATAATGGCTTTTGAAAAATTTGAACTTCAATGACAATGCTTCGTCCGATCTAAATAAGAAGTGGAATCGCTTATTAATGACTGATAAAAGCGGGCTGATGAGGGATTGGCAGGTATTGAATCGAGTTTGGAGGTTCTCCGGACGAATTCAGAGAACCGTGGAAATTGAAGGTTAATGTGGGATGCCGAGGTAAGAATCTATGAAATTTAATACGGCAATATATAATTTCGTCGATGCTGTGGGTACGCTAAGAATGGGAACGATTTAGCTAGGGCATCTTTCCGTCCGTACTTCTCGCAGTGACCTCCTATTGATGACAGATAGTTCGAATACTTCGGCGCACCTGCGTCCTAATGATCCAAGAAAATGCCAATCGTTCCAGCGCGGCGCGACTGGCTTCAAATAAATGTGCACCCTCCATTTCCGTCCGAAGGAGGGGAAAACCTATTGGCCAAAGCCGAATATTTAACACAATCCAATCGCACGATCGCAGGATCATGACACACAGCTCACTAGTAAACAAATAAGAATGCCCGGTGCATCAAAACTGTTCCCGTGCAACTCCCGCATGATGTTTAGCCTTCAGAAATAGCATTGGCGCGCAAACTCGAGGTAGCCCATTCCCGGCACCCAAGCAGAAGAGCGGTTGAATTGTCCCTCACAATCACCCCGGCGGCCCTAGTCAGGAATTTGCTCAATTCTGATGTTGAAGAATCCGTGAATTGCGTCACCTCGTCATTGTGACATCCCGCAATACTATAGAGCTGTTAAAATCAGCCAAGAACCACCTCGTAACAATCCACGTGCGTGGATATAAGGTCTGATTCACAGCTTTATCCTAGCCTTCCTCACGCCCACTCAGTCCGCGATATCAGAGCAAGAGTGAATTCAACGACCTATGCAGCTCTGGATCGCTACACTCTTACTCAGCTCAGTGAGCGCCTCGCTCATGAACCACACATTGGACGATAGATCACCATCCATCATCTACGGCCCAGGGACTATCGAATGCCCCTCCACCGCATGCCCTGGGATTGATATAGCAAGGCTGTTCAACGGAACATCTACCATAACCGCAAGCTCCATCACGATCCCATTCACCGGTGCGAATCCTGGCTAGCTGGCTAGCCTGCGAAGGCTTGCTGATTTGCCCAGGCAGCGCAATCTATATTTCCCTTACTATCGTTGGGAGCTGTAATTTCATACTCGACGGCAATATCGTCGAGATGTTGAATTTTACGCTCCCCGTCGCCGATATTGACCTACCCCCTTCGTGTACCATGATGTCCATGCCCGACGGACCTCACACATTGGTCATCGCCCGTTCCAACAACGCGACAACTCTATCGACTCTCATTGAACTGGACTACATCATTTACACGTACGTGAAGCTCAATCGCGGACCACACCACTAATGCATATGATGTCGGCCATTCAAGTGCCAATGCGCCCAAGAAGAGCCATGTGGCTGCCATTGTGGGCGGAGCTATCGGTGGAGTTGTCCTGACTGGGGGGATGTTCGGGGCTCTGCTCTTCTTGCGGGGGCGGGATCGCCGCACGAAGCTGTTTCGACGGGGGATCCCCCTCGGCGATCAAGACGAACCCAGTGTGGAGCTGCGTCGCGTAGAGGGAAAGGCGTGACCCGACCTACTTGCTGGACTCGGAACGTACAATGTTCGCAGAATTTTTGATACGACCCGGGGTTCCGACTGAGTTTAAAGCACGGCGCGATTTTTTTTGCTGTGCCTTAGGATTAAAATCATAAACTTCACGGCTTGTGGTTTGTGGACTCGTCGCCGTCGACTCAGTCGGGTTTTCTGCGGAAGCATTCTCGAAAGACATCGTGGAAATGATCCACAGGCTCAAAGTCTTTGTTCGAATATTTGAGGGCACAAAATACATTACGCCGCATGCATTGCCTTTGAAAATGTGAACTTGAACATTGAGCTGGTCACGTGTCGTGTTCAATTTTCGTCAAGGTAACGCGTGACCGTGACTCACTTCTCTTCCATCTTCCATCACAAGCTCTCGCTTGCCCCAAAAAGAGGCTAAGCTAGTGCAAATAATGTCCTGAATCGCACCTATCCTTTCTATTCTAGCTGAATTCGCACTATGTGCATCTTCGGCAAGCTCAAGTTGGTTCTAAAGCAGTCTTCCCAAAGGAAAGAGCAGGCACGACAGGACCACCACTGATTCTTTCCGCGTTCAAATGACACAATTGGGCCGGACGATACACAGATCCTTGGAGACGAGCCACAGTGCCACAGTACTCGACACACAACTGAATTTTCACAGCCTTGTATCCGGCATGCTAAAGAATTCTGTACTTGTTGGCTTTATAGTCGGCAGCTCGTGAATTCTCTGTGGCTATTCGACAACCGTCTTCATTGGCCCATACCGGTCGTTTTTTGAAGCTACTTGAAATAACAAGTCTTGTCGACCCCATGCCTATGGCTTGATCGTTAGCAGCTACACCCGGCGCATCCACGCCAGCCGCAGCCCTCATCAACGTATAATTCGGCGTCCCAAGGCCCGTGACCGGATCCCACCCCGCCTTCGCCGAAAATCCCCTATCCAAAAAACAACAACGTGAGAATCAACACCCCGAAATTAAATCCCCAAGGTCGAGAACGTACGCGGTATTACATCCCGGATTACTCCCCGTCTTTATATCATTGAACATCCCCGGATTGGCATACAGCCATGGGTTCAAGAACCCCAGCACTGGCTTCCCCTGCGCGACGAGCGCGTCGTTCAGCAGTCCGATCACGGACGCGAAAATGGGGCTCGAGGCCTCCGTCCCGGAAACGGTGCCATGCAGCCCGGCCACGACGACCTCGACGGCGTTCCCCATCGCCGCGACGTCCGGGAACCCGCGCCCGGTCGTGTTGTATCGCCCGGCGAACTGCGTCCCGAGCCCCGCGATGTACGTGCGCACGGCGGTGGTTTCTAGGTTTTGTATGTTTCTATTAGAGAACACGCAGCGACAGGAGGGACGCAGGACGTACGGTAGGATCTAGGTTATGTATACTTCTATTAGAGGACACGCAGCGATAGGAGGGGGAAACAAATTTACGGCACAGCAAAAGTGTTAGAAAATCCGCCCGAGGAGAACGAGGCTGCGACCTCGGGGATCCCCTGCGTCGCGCCGACAACCGTTACACTGGTCCGATTATTCGGCGCTGGCCGCTGGTACGGAGGAGGCACACTCACAATGGGCAGCCACCGGGGAAGGTGGGGAGGAACGTGGTGCAGGTTTGACTCTGGGGTTCAACTGTTGAGGGGACGCTGACTACTGGAAAAGATGCGAACCTGTCCGCCACCCACACCGCCGTCTCCCGCCGAAAAAATGACGGATACGCCTACAGCACAGGTATATCAGTTAAGCTCTAAACATTGGTGTTGAATTCTCACCCCGTGCACCCAACTGCATATACGCATTGCACAGCGCCCTGGAAATAAAAATAAAAATGACGTATGTTCAAATTCAACGCGTACGTTGCCGCCGCTATGCTCAGGTCCCGTTCGTCGAACCCGAAGCTGGTGGTGAGGACTTGGGGCGGAGCAGGTTGGCCAAGCAAATTGGTTGTGACATCGAGAAAGCCCTCGTCAGCTCCGTCCGCGTTGTTCTCTCCGACGGAGATAAAGTTGACCGGCACGCCGGTGGCTAAGCCAACCGTGTATTGGATATCAAGGTTCTAGAAGCATGCGAGTTCAACGAGTTTTGCGGTACATTCAATAAATGACGTACAGCTTCAACACCCGCCTGGCTCGAGCTCTGCGGATTAGATCCGCCGTCAAGCGTTGTGAGCGTAAACGCCGTCGTGGGCGGAATATCCGTCCGAAACGCCCTGAGGAACGTAGCCA